>APFE031590657.1:0-10948 GCA_000404065.3 Pinus taeda | reverse complement strand
AGTCTTGTTTCTTATAGCACTAGATGGACATCTATTCTTTATATATGTAGCACATAGAACAGCATCAGCCCAAAACATTATCTTTACATTTTTGAAAAAAGGCATGGATCGTACCATATTCAAAATTGTTCTGTTCATTCTTTCAGCTACACCATTCTGTTGGGGATTATAAGGTACAGTTGTTTGATGTTTAATCCCATGTTGGCGAAGATATTGTTCAAATTCATTTGATGTATGTTCTTTTCCATTATCAGTGCGAATAGACCCAATATGAGATTGTGCATCATTTTCAATCCATTTATGAAAATTCTTGAATGTTAGGAAAGCATCAGATTTGTTCTTCAATAAATAACCCAACACATTCTGGTGTAGTCATCAATAAATGTCATGATATATTTATTTCCATTTGCAGAAGGAACAGGCATTGGACCACATAAATCTGAATGAATAAGTTCAAGCTTCCTATGTGCTCTTGAATGTGAGTCATGAAATGACTGTTTGCTATGCTTTCCTAGAATGCAAGCATCACATTGCTTAAGTTTTCTAGGAATTGTAGGCAAACCAGCAACACCATTTTTCTTCAATAAACGGAGACTGTCATAGTTTAAATGTCCAAATCTAGCATGCCATAATAAACTTGATGGAAGTGTACCTTCTTCATGATGAGAAATATATGAGAAATGTTGTGCATGAGCAGATGTTCCTTGCAGTTTGAAAGTCTTTCTTCTTCTATTCCCCTCATGACAAGTGAGTGATTAGATGCTTTTCTCACCTCAAGCTTGCCATCAAACATATGAATGGAGTGACCTTGCTGGCGGATTTGGACCAAGGACAACAAGTTTCTCTTGAGCTGTGGGAGATATAAAACAGATTAAGAAGAAAGTCTGAGAGACCAGGCAGTTTAAGCCTGATTGTGCCAAGCCCTGATGGCTTGATTTTTGATTGATCTGCAAAGTATACTACTCCATCAACATTGTCAGTGAAATCTTCAAAAAAATCTTTTCTATGGGTCATGTGACAAGTTGCTCCTGAATCAAGCAGCCAATCATTTTTCCAGGAAGCAAGTGAAGTGTTAAACAAATCTTCATTTTCTCCAATGTTACATTGTGCCTCAATATAATGAGCGGATTCAGGTGCTTTACCTTTGTCTGTCATCAGTTTTACCTTTCTGTTGGTTTCTTCTCTGCTCAATTTTGTCCCATGGTAGCTTGCATGTAGAGGCATCATGTGATCCATTTCTTTTGCAGCGAATACAATGTAAATCTGCCTTTTCTCCTTGAGAATATCTGCCCCCCTGCCTCTGAAGTATCTTCCTCTTCCTCTTCGTCCACCTCTTCCTCTTGTAGAATCTTGAGCAGGATACTTTTCTTTATGAGCCAGGCATACAGTCTCTTCCGAAGATTCAGGGATTGTCTTCTTTCCAAAGGCTTTTTCTCTTTCAGCAAACTTTTTCACAAGAGATTCAAAGGTTATATCTTTGAGATTTCCATTTGCTTGCAAAGACTCAAGTTAATTGGAGTATGTAGGATAAAGTTCCTTGAGAAAAGCAATAAGAGAGATATCCAGCTCAACTTTAGTGGATTTGATATCATGCATTATAGACTTTATTTTAGATGCAAGAGCAAGAGGATCATTATTTTTTAGTTCAAGAGTGAAGATTTTAATCATAAGTTGGACGACTTCAAGTGCAGAATGTGAGTCATAGAGTTCTTTTAGCTTTTGTAAAGCTTCAAAGGCAGTTAAATATGATGAAATGCGGCGACTCACCTCCTTATTTACAGATGCTGCGATTAATGCATACGCTTTGTTGTTCTTGTTTTCCCAGATGGCGAGCTCTTTGTCTGATGTAGGCTTTTCTGGGTCACTGTCTCCTTCTCCGACACACACTCCTTTCCACAACTCATTGAAGATGAGGGTGTGTTGTATCATCCGGGACCAATCAGGATAGTTCTCCTTGCCTGTGAGAACTATTCCCACCATAGAGATGATTGAACGCATTCTGTAAAAGATTACTTCTTCTGATATAAAAAACTTTTGCTGATAGACTAATACTTCTTATGGCAAAAAAAAATTGCTCTTATGAAAAAAAAAAAACTTCTGCTGCTATACAGTCAAATTTTTCTGCTGCTATCCTCGGCATCTAAAAGTATGAGAAACTTCTGTTGCTATACCATGGTCGTATAATATAAACATGAATGATATATGTCATTATATATTATATGAGATGCTTCGTATAATATGATCCTGTAGACGACAGTATCAACGTTGTGGCAATTATTCAATACACATGGTATCGGTATTCACTGAATAATGTTGCCAATAAATCAACGATATGATATATAACGTTGTCAAATAACTATTGCAAAGACATCACAATAATGCATGTTGTAAATAATAATACAACACTGCCAATATATTTGCTGTGAATATGTTCAGGCTGCTAACATAATATAATGGTCCAATATCAGGCAGCATTTCAAATATGTCACTGTTCAAACAGCGTTTCAGGCCTTTAATACAACGATTTCAAAACATGACTGCAGGCTCAATACAGCGATTTCAAAACATGACATATCCCGCTCAATACAACGATTTCAAAACATGACTGCAAGCTCAATACAGCGATTTCAAAACATGACATATCCCGCTCAATACATCGATTTCAAAACATGACATATCCCGCTCAATACAACGTTTCAAATATCAGATACCATGTCAAACAGCGTTTCTCTAACCCAGCGTTTTGAATATCCCGCTCAATATATATCAAACATTCTATATCATTACCATATCAAACAACGTTTCATATATCTTTAATACAGCGATTTCAAAACATGCAGCTTCAAAACAGCGTTTTAGATATCAGGCAGCTCTCATACCACGGCGTTAACCAGCGTTTCAATATTTTTAAACAACGTTTGAAATAAGCAGCTCTCATATGCATAACACAACTGTTTAGGCAGCGTTCTCCTTCAGGAATTAACCAACTTTTTCAAAACACAACTGTTCAGGCTCTCATACGCATAGCACAACTGTTCAGGCAGCGTTTCAAAAATCATGGGTTTCAATGTCAGAAGGAAGTGGATAGAGGATAAAAGGCAGTGGATAGAGGAGTTACAAGGCAAGGCTAAAAAAAGAACCTGGGAACTGCGCTCTGATACCATGTCAGGCCAGGAGTAACTCCAGGAAAACTGATTCATTTATTCCATTAGGTAGCTATCTATTATATACATGAATGTGATCGTTTAGTTCATCTTCTTGATGACTGTTCACATTCAAATTCTCCCAATCGCTGAGGATTAGATGTCAACAATTTCAAATTGTATCAATATTAGACATGATTAATTGAGTTGTTAATAATGATTTTGGAATTATGTGCGAGTCATTTATTGTTTGCTAATGATTATCAAACCACATGAGAAACTTTTGGACACATATTTATTGTTTGCTAATTGTTAGCAAACTATATGAGAAACTTCTGGATATCATTTATTGGATGTTATTTTATTTTTAAACAAAATTTATGTATAAAAGGAGTTCCTCTTTTATTCCACGGGAGAGGACTGTTAGATGAATGTCTAAATCATAATGAAACAATTTAATTATTGAGTTTTTATTTTGATTGTAGTTTATAATTTCTATAATTTATGATTTTATTAATTAATTTAATTTATCTCTTTTGCATATTTATTTCCTCTACATATTTATGAAATAATAATTTATTTTAATTAGCTTAGCTAATTAAATTAATTTATGATTTCAATGGAACAAGTGTTGATAAATGTTAGCACTTTTTCCTCTGGAGGCAAGGCCCACTCCATTAGAAAAATGTTGTATGATTTAGGTAGTTCTCTTCTTTGGTTGTGTTTTAACTCCATGGTTATTCATTCACGTGGAATTTATTTCATTTACTTCTATAATTAATTTTTTATTGTAACACACCCCCTTACCACCCATAGCTCATACTAAAGGTAGAAATATGAAGTTACTATGATGACCCAACCTCCAAAGTTCAGTTATGGAAATAGGGTCATAAAATTTCAAACTTTTTCAAACTTCTCAAACCTAGAATAAATAACGTTGTTGCATTCATCTCATCAAGACCTTTTTGACGATATAATATTTACCTTAATCCAATATAGGGATCAAAATATATGATCATTTAAATTTTTTGGCCAAAACTCTCTACCACCTCATCAATGTCTCCATGTGGCATCCACGTGTCACCCAACACGACACCTACTTGGTTACCCCACCACTGTGACCGAGCCCACATGGAAGGCACTCTCTTGTATGGTCGCATAAGAAAGAATTTGGACAATCGACCCACTTACCAAAATGAGAAAAATGAAACTTGCATTGGGGCCTGACCATGACCTGGCCGACCTCACCTAGACCAGTCTCACTTGACCATGTATTGGTCCCTAACAACGACCCGCCCAACCTCGGATATGTCTTGACCTATGACCCTTGATCTAGTGAGTCCCACCTAACTTTCTTGATTTAATTCTTTGATTTGGGTCGACTTCACTCCCCGAGTCTCACCTCTTTGGCCAACTGGCCCAATCTCTGACCTGGTGGGTTCCACCGACTAACTTTAACCTATTTGTTTTCAACACAATCAATTTTGTGACTTTTTCTTGATGTTCACCCAAGCCCAAATATATTTGTAGTTTTTTTTTTCCCATTAAATTAAATGAACTCCATGATTCTATGATCTCATCCCAATCATGGATCATTGCGTCCAATGTTGGGTGTGGAGCTTGATTATCTTCTTTATTCAGAGGTTTCACCACATTGGACCCCATTTCGTAATGTGGCGGAAATTCCACCCATCTATGTGCGCCTCCAGGGGGGTCCAGGGGGGTGAATGGAGCCCTTCCTGGCAGGGCATCAGGGGCAACACCCTCGAAGCTAAAATAATATGTAAAATCGCCTTGTAAAATGTTGTAGTTTCTTAGTCAATCTGGGCCGTTCATTAGGCGGAGATCTGACGGTAGAAGTTATGTTTAATTTAGGGTTTTTAGCACTAGAAGGAAACCCCTCGCTACATATGAGGGAATTGTATTGCGTCTATGTAGATATGTATTGTGAGTGAGAAATAGAGAGGATATTGTGTGAGAGTGAAGAGGGAATTATAGCGAATCTGTTGTAGGTTGTATCTCTTCATTTTGTTGGATAATATAAAAGGAAGGACTAGTTGTTTCTCCGTGGACGTAGACCAAATTGGATGAACCACATATATATGTGTCTCTCTTGCTTTATGTGTTTTCTGTGTTTATATTTCTGCAATATTTTATGTGTTCCATTTCTTTGTAATATATAATTTTCTAACATCCAAACCATTAACGAGGCATGTTAAAATCACATAGATAAGTTTACATAGAGTTCATTTGAATACATAACAAAACGTAGGTTGATCAATGTGCCTAGAAAACACACATAGAACGTGCATTTGAGTGCACTTCTCATAATTACAAGGATCTAAATCCATTCCTGCTTATCCGACACACACACACACACACATATATACATTTTCCTTTTAATTCATAATAGCTCACACACACACATAGTGTATAAAGGAATTAACAGCAGTCCAGGCTAGCAAGCCATGTGCATCAAATTTGAATAATATAAACACATAGATTCACTTATCTCTTTGATTCGTGTCATATACTTATCTCTCGAAATAGCAAAACTAGGTAGGATCAATCGAAGATGACCCCACTAATCAACTTACTTCAACTGGATAAGATCATTCAAAAAAACTTGGCCCAGATGACTTTATGTATATGTGTGTGTGTAACATAGGCCTAACTTGACTATATTGATATTTATATAAATATAAACGAGCTATCTCTTATGAGCTTATAGGTTCCAAACCAAGGCCAAATAGTTAGATCATCTATAGTCCAAACCTTCTTACAATTAGCAAAGAGATTTCCCATATCTCCATACTCAAACTTTTAAACCAACTTTCGGGCTAGAATGAGCACAAGAATAATTTGATTCCTATAAAAGTATTAGAAACATAGGCAATATATTTTTCATGCTAGATTCATATATATCAGGCTAGGACGAAACTCCACAATGCAAATTGTGTTTATTCATTAAGATTACTCATGGTTATATACAGAAGGGAGAGACTCTTGGGCTTCACCTCTCGATGTCTCTTCATTTTCAATTATTTATTATTTACGTTATTTACAATGTTCACCTAATCCCAATGATTAGATGTCAAGATTCCCCCCTTAATCTGGAGGGATGTTGGTGTGTCCAAGCATTGTTTTGAATCTTTTCAACTTTTCTCTTCCAAGCACTTTGGTGAAGATGTCTGAAATTTGCTCATTAGTGGAACAATGGCATAGATGGATTGTCTTGGCCACAACATGATGTCGAATCAGATGGTATTTTGTATTGATGTGCTTCGTTCGATCATGGAACTTTGGGTTCTTGGCCAACTTTATTGCAGAGGTGTTTTCAATCATGAGTGGAGTTGAATGTACTTATTTTACCTGCAAATATTCCAGAATTTTATTGAGCCACACAATTTCTTTTGTTGCCTCAGTTGTTGCCACTTATTCTACCTCTATTGTGGAATCTGCTAGAACTAATTGTTTGTGCGATCTCCAAGAGACAGCCCCTGATCCAAGATTCATAAAATAACCTAAAGTAGATACCACAGTTTCTTTGTCTCCATCAAAGTCTGAATCAGAGTATCCAATCAAGCTGAAGTCACCCACCTGCGTATACTTGAGTCCAAAGTCTTGGGTTCCCTTCAAGTACTTTAGAACTCTTTTGCAGTAGACCAATGTCCCTCACAAGGATTTTGCATAAACCTAGAGAGGATTCCAACAACAAATGAAATATCTGTAGTTGAGACTTCCTACAAGCTATCTATACCTTGTTGCATCCTCAAATTATTTTCCTTCAATGGATGTGAGCTTTAAGTTCTATTCCATTGGAATAGTCAAAGGGTTGCACTTAACCATGCCCAACTTGTTTAACAGATCTCCAATTTAATTCTTTCGGGAGACGAATATATACTTCATATGTTGAGTTACTTCAGTACCAAGATAGTAGTGAACATAGCCCAAGTCAGTCATTTCAAAACCTTTTCTCAATTCCTTCTTTACGGATGTAATGTAGCTCTCATTATTCCCTATCATCAAAATATCATCTACATATAACACAATATATACAACCGGTTTTCCAACTTTCTTGAAAAAAAAAGTTGCATCATCAAGATCATAAAGTCAAAATTCTATCACTACAACAACTGATTTATTTTTCCTACTTATTCCACAATAAGTTATTTATGAAATTGCTTCAATAAACCTTAAAATAAATATTGTTGCCTATATCATACTATAATATAGAAACAAACATATGCACAAGCATTAACACATTGACACAGATATTTTGGATAACAACCCCCGGAAAAACCCAATGTGGGAAAATCGGTGCAGCAAGGGAGGATTTTGTTATTCAAAAATTCTTCAGTACAACAGGGTGCCAAAATGGCTTACCCACAGAGAGAAATAATTCTCCAGCACTTCTCCCAATTCCAGCATCAGCCTGGCTGACCTCTGTGTGGCTCTCAAACCCTCTGCGTCAACCTTGGGCCTCTCTGCATCACCCACGCAGGCCCAACTAGTGACTGTGCAGTTTTTTGCTGCCTCTGCATTAGCTTGAAAAGCCTTGCGTCTACCTCTCTTGCCTCAGCACTAACCTCCAATGGCTGATCCTGCCTCTCTGCTCCATACTTCCCACCTCCTGACTGCTCACCAGACCACTAGTTCAATTTCTCAGCTAACCCTGCTCCAAAAATTGAACTGACTGGTCTCCCTAAATGTGTTCTCCAAGTGACCCTTAAACCTCCTCTTATACTTTTATCATTGAAAAATCAACGGACGAGATTAAGTCCCTAATCAATGGCTAAGATAAGATCTGGTTTGATCCATGATTTTTGGACCATTCTAACACAGTTTTATATTAATTCACATTAATATTTTATTTTCCCTTAGTTTAGACTTAGGGACTTCATTAAAAATATTAATTATTTTAATATCTCCCAACTTGTTTAGAATCTTCCCAAACCCTTTCTGGGTATTGGAGATCTCATGTGCCTTAGCCTCTCCACCAATTTTCATGGCTAGAGCACATTTGATGCTACCCCAAATCAACACTCCCTCTTAGGGAGGACTGTGCTCTAGTAATACTCCTCACTGAGTATCACCCTAATCATCAGGCATCGGTCCATGTGCTGATGCTAAGCCTCCCTACCCAACATCCTTTGCATTGCTATCCATGGCTCTGCTATTTCCACTACTGCACCTGTACGACAACTCCCTTTGCATCGGTGCACTGCATCCGCATTGCAACTCCCTCTGCATCCTTGCTGTTATCACTCTCATTTCTGCTACTGAAACGAGTTCTTTACCATCCCCATTTTTTCTCTAAAGTAGTCAAAGTTTGTCCTTCCAAGGGCCTTGGTGAGGATGTCCGCCACCTGTTCTCCTGTAGGAGTGTAGCTCAATTGTACAGCTCCTCATTGCACACAGTCCCTAACAAAGTGACAGTGGATATCAATATGCTTCGACCCATCATGAAACACTAGATTCTTAGAGAGCTTGATGCAACTCTAATTATCGCACATGATCCTGGTCACCTCCATATTCCTTCTGAATAGGTTCAAAATCAATTTTCTAAGCCATATGGCCTCACACAAAGTTGTGCTTCTTGCCCTATATTCTGCCTTAGATGAGATCAGAGCCACAGACTTTTGTTTCCTACTGCACCAAGAGGTCATTCCTAATCCAATGTTGAAACAGTACCCAGAGGTACTTTTCCTATCCACTGAACTTCCTGTACAATTTGCATCAGTAAATCCACTCAATATGATATCCTTACTCTTGGTGTACAAGAGTCCATAATCAATTGTTCCCTGTAAATACGTGAGAACATGTTTGGCTGATGTCTAGTGCGCCCTCTTCAGTTCCACCATGAACTGAGTGAGGGTGTTGACAGGGTAGCAAATGTCTGCCCTGGTATTAACCAAATACATCAGGGACCCTATGAGCTGCCTTTATAGGGTGGGATCAACATCCTTGTCTTGTGATGCATCAATCTTCTTCCAGTTGGTGATCATTGGCATAGCATACCTCCCTTACCCAAGGAATATTTCCCCCTTTTGCTGCCAAACTTCCAATCCTAGGAAGTAGTGCATTCGTCCCAAATCCTTCATATTGAATTTTGTGGCTAGATTCTTCTTGCAGTCCCCAATGAATCTGGATGATCCTGTTAGAAATAGATCATCCACATGCAATACTAATATTAGTGGCTCGTTCTCTACAACTAGATAGTAGAGATTTGGATCCGTGTAACTCTTGACAAACCCCATCTTCTGCAAGTATCCATCTATTCAACCATATCATGTTCTCGGTGCCTGTTTCAACCCATACAAGGCCTTCTTCAATCTACATACTTGAGACTTCTTCTAATGAGTTTCAAAGCCATCTGGTTGTTCAATGTATACCTCCTCTTCTATTACCCTGTTCAGAAATGTCGTTTTGACATCCATCTAATGGATCTCCCATCCCATCTGGGTTGCGAGAGATATCACAGTCCTAATAGATGTATACCTAGATACCGGGGCAAAGGTCTCCTCACAGTCAATCCCTTCTTTTTGAGCATGCCCCTTAGCCACAAACCTGGCCTTGTATTTCTCAACATTGTCATCTATAGCATGTTTGATCTTGTAGATCCATCTTGAACCTACCATTGATCTGTCTTGAGTTTTTGGTGCCACATCCCAGACATCATTTACCATTATGGAGTTGTATTCCTCTACCATCGCATCCAGCCAAACCTATTGTTGATATGCCTCCTTGAAACTAGTAGGCTCCCCATCCTAAGCTACTAATGCCTGATATCTATCTGGTTGTTTTCGCTCCCTCTTAATGTTTCTTAGCACACCGTTGAAGTCCTCTGCATCTCGCAGAATCTGACGAAGTTCCCCGCTAGTCCTTCCTCTGCAAGTAGGTGCTTCTGTTCACTCCTCCTCCTCATCCTGAGAATATTCTTGTCCTGAGGAATAATTCTTTACTTATGTTGGTTGAAGAGGCTTAACCAATGGCTCCTCTTTCGACTGCTCCTTGGAAGGCATCTCGTGAGATCTTCTGAAAGCCTTGTCCTCCATGAACTTTACATCTCACTGTACTACTACCTTCCTGCTCCCTGGAAGATAGATTCTGTATGCCTTAGCGTTCTTGCTATATCCTAACAGATATCCCTTTTTCATAGTCTAATCCAGCTTCTTCCTCTTTTCTTTGGGTATGCGGTAATATGCTAGACTCCCAAATATCCTGAAATGACCGACTTCAGGTGTCTTCCCTGTGAAGACTTTCTATAGAGTAATCTTGCCCACTGCCCGATGAGGAGTCCTGTTCTTAACATATACTGTTGTGTTGCATGATTCTGCCCACAGGAATTTTGGCATATCCTGATCATACATCATGGCCCTAGCTGCTTCTACAATAGTCATGTTCTTTCTTTCTGCTACCCCATTCTGATCTGGATTATATGGAGTTGTCCACTCTCTTCTAACGGCCTCCTTCGCAAAAAATTTAGTGAAGTCTTATCGACATATTCTCCACCATTATCTGAGCACAAAACTTTTATTTTCTTCCCATTCGGATTCTTTACTAGAGCCTTGAACTCCTTGCATTGACAGAAAACCTCATCCTTGGTTTTTAGAAAATAAATCCAAGTTTTACTTGAGTGGTCATCAATGAAGGTAAGGAAATACTTGACACCACTAAGAGCTTTGATGGACATAGGTCCATAGATATCAGAGTGTATCAATCCTAGTACACTCTTGGCCCTGTGTTTTCTCCTAGGAAATGTTGCCTTGGCATACTTTCCTAGAGCACATCCCCTACATACA
>APFE031590655.1:5648-24317 GCA_000404065.3 Pinus taeda | reverse complement strand
TTTCCTTCCACATCCATGCCGGGTTGGGTTGTTCCGTTCACTGGTCATCACCATTGGTCCATCACACCATCCATATTTAGGGTTAACGCTACCAATCCATCATCAGTGTTGCCGATATGTTCAAGAGAAGTCATTCAGATAATTCGCCTGTGTCTTACCCACTGCAATACATTCATGCTCCATTCCTTCATGACCGCCACCCTGAACCCTGTATCGTTAGATTGTTTTCACCTCCAAAATCATTTGCTTCATTCCGTGTCATTGATGTGGGATTCATTAAGGCCCTCCTGCGATGAGTCACTTCTTGTCAACATCAGCTCATTATCCAAGAAGTTGACTTAGGAACAACCCTTGCAGTACTTTGAAGCTTGCATGCCTCAATGGCTAGTTTCTCACTTTCGGCGACAGGTTTACATCAATGGCCTTCGATCGAGAGAGCCTTCGACCGAGAGATTTTACGAGGTGTTCGATGCCAAGTCCTTTTTAACACCACGTGAATTGTACTGTAGTACCTTGAGGGTCATTATCATTATTGGTGATTCCTCTCACGCCTGTTAACAACTTACATCATTGGCTGGTAATCAAGCAATGTCTTTCCATGTTCAACTCCAGAACATTTTTCACATGGATCGACTTGTACTCCGAGTGAAGATTGAACAAGTTTTTGAAGACCCCGGATCTAGTTTCATCCATCCAGGCTGCGATATATTTAGGAATATAAAGACATCAAGTGTACATCATTTCCAAACAGATGATCATCCAAATCATAGGATGATGAGTCCAAATCATTAGTTTGCCACACAGACGATTGTCTGTCCTATGTACATGAAAATGAATTTATAAAGCTAAGCATGGGAATGCCCGCCTCAACTATATCATGAAAAAATGTTTTCAAAATAATGTATTGTATTGTATTGTATCTTATTACAGGTCGCCTCCTAGCTCGAAAAAACTTCGGATCCTCATAGTAAAGCATTTCACCCGACATCTAAAAGATTAACAACCTCATGTTTTAGGGGGCAATTGTTATATACATTTTTGGGCACTTCAACCCCAGTCATAAATTTCCATAAACTGAGGGCTCCTAAGTCCCTAAAAGTGTTGCTTCACTACCTAAAGGAACAAGGTCAGCTGATTACATCATCTTCCAAAAATTCTCCACTAAAAACTGCTCATAAATGGTCAAAACTGGACCATATTGAAAACCCAGTGCAGAGGGTGCGATGCATATCACCTTCCCAGTGTACAAGGTACGATGCATATTGAATTGCTCTTCTGCAGGGTGCGATGGTCGGGAATGGAAAAATGGTAGGGACAAAATGCGAGGTGGAAGATCATGGAATCTTCTAGAAGCTTCCCTTCTGACACTTGCCTCTCTATTTTCGACCAGGGATGAGTAAGAGATCACCATTCTCCAAGTGGAAGTAGGAACTATTAGAGAGAGGACACTAATCAAGACCCCAAAAGATGACTCACCTCCCTACAATCATCTATATATGGATCCCTCATTACAGAGATCCAGAGGTTGGAATATTGTATCTTGTCGAGAAGTGCTGTTGATTTTCTGGTGTATATTCATAGTGTTGGGTGATCTAAGCTTTACTTGAGGTGAAGAAGGGCTTTCTAGCTAGATGACGATGTTGGGTCAGAACATATGGTTGTAATCCTCTTGCTACTTTTCATCTTAATAAAGCTATTCAAGTTTTCCTCCATATTCTTGTATGTTTACTTACATATGTATTTGTATGGTTAAAACACATATGGTCTTGTGTTATTTATGAATATAAATCTTTGTTCTTCGATAGTAGTATGTTGCTGTGATTCCACAGGTGCTCTTTGAAGTTGGGCAGATGAAGAAGAAGTGGCAAAGCTCTATCAGGAAGGAGAGGAATCAAACAAAGAAATCAAGTGCAAGATTAAGGTTGGTCTCTTTGGTTCCACTCTTATATATTTTCATAAAGGAAAATGAAAGTAGACTTTACTTGTTTGTTTCTAAGATAGCTACCAGTCTTAGTGGGAATAGCAGCATCCGAGTGGACACTATTCCCGGTAACAGGTGGTCATCTCTCTGATTTCCATGGCTTCTTCAGATGCTGCCATTTGTTTTCTAGAAATACCTCAATTGCTCAATCGGGTGCTCAAACAATGCTCTTAACAGATCAAACAGGTCTTGGTTCATATACTTTAGACACACGACAGCTCAATTCTCGAATGGGCAAGTGTTGTTTGTAGGGTAGCCCTTTTCAATGTATAGCACCTTTTGAATTCGAATTCGGCTATTCCCCCCAAATCCACTTCATTAATGCTCCCTTGGCTTCATTAATGCTCCCCTGAAATTTCAGCCAACATACCAAAAGGAGCAAACATCATCACACTCCAAGGTATGAAAGAAGAAGGAAGTACAACCAAAAATATGTGGCATAGCTCAATATGCAGATAGAACAGACTCGAGAGGAATTGAAAGTATGGAATTTCAGTGTTCTAATTCTGATATGTAGTTATCATGAAGACAAGTCATGCATATATGAGAGTTAGAAGCTACACAATCATGTATATGTTGGTTTGATGAAGAAGCAATGGGACACACTCAAAAAAATGATCTGATATGGTTCAGACAATTATCAATTATCTTTTATGTCTTTATGATTGATGACTACAGTCTGTGGATGTTACTTAGAAGTGATTTTGGTCCTCATATTTTGTTGATGACTTGATGTGTGTCTGATTGATGATGATGCCTTGATGTTTCTTACTGATATATGCAATGATCAAATTGGACAATAAATAGGTGGTACAGGTTTAGGGGGCCAATATGTTATGCTTCTACTAATGCATTATTGGCATTATGTTTAGAAGTATTTGGTACCTAAAGATTCTTATCAATGGTGATGACGCTTATGTGGCTAAATGTTTTAAAAGATACATCATGATATGTTGTGGTTATGAGTTTCCTACGATGAAGTCTCATATGATACTTATATTGCTTGGGGTTACATAGTTGTTATTTATATCAGATTTATGGATGATTGTGGGTGACGTCTTGAAAATGCATACAATATGCTACTTACATAGTGATCTTCATAAGGACAAGGAGAAGTACAAAGCTTGAGTAAACAACTTCATTATTTGATGATGGGCCACTCATTTCTTTTATGTTGTTGTTACATGCCTTCAAAGATGCATAAAGTCCATATGGTGTAGTTATGATGCAGGATTCCTATAGTTCTTGGCTCTCACATGGTTGAGGATTATTTTTGTTGATGATATCAAGAAATATTGACAAATGACTATGAGCTCATGGTTTTCTAGATACATATTGTTGGATACATATTATGATTGGATACATGGATGATTACTTAAGCTGTATATTGATAGATGTTTTTGGTTAGCCAAGAGAATGGTGTTGTTACAGGTTCCATATCCATTTGGAGACATGGCTTACTTAGTCACATAATGATGATGACTTCTTACTTTATGATGATAGGTTTGATACTCACATATGTGGATTATCGTGGTTGATGCTTATCAGATGTGGGATGTTTCCAAGTGATGTTACATGGTCGATATATTGAGGGTTCTTGTGGAAATATCATGCAGTTCTTGATGATGATGCTATGATCATAGATGATGAATATGGTGTTTTCACATACATATGATATGATGTGAATGATTTTGTGTTACCTCTTGGAGATATGACATATAAGGTTATGATAAGGTTCTTTCTACTATGGAAATAGAGCAAGTTGATCTTGATGAGCTCAAGAGGATGAGTTGATATCTATATGCAGCATACTTTGTCACTAATTGATGATCTTATTACATGGTCATATCTTGGGAACTAATGATGGACATATACAAGTTGTTGGTCTAGATGTTGCTGACAGATGCTTGTGGTGCAGATCATACATGTTGTATGATAGTTGATGATGACTATCTTGGTCTTGTTTAGATATTTGGTCTTTGTTATAAATATCATTCGATGTAAAGGTCATATAAAGACCCATGATGTAATGTGTCTTTGTCTATCATAGTTTTTTAGTGAGTCCCTCTTGGTCATATGATGTAATCTGTACCCTCACTATGCATGGGAAGGATGATGTAATAATTACTATATTTCAATCATGTATAAACAATTGGTATGTCCAAACTTGGTTGGGAGATTGATGTATGTATAAGTCATTAGTCATAGGAAGGTCATACTCACATAATTGAGTTATAGAGTCATGTTATTCTTAAGGAAAATATTTTTGCATACTCTGCTTGTGCTCAGGGGGAGCATGGATGGTATAGTGCATCTTAGCATGTACAAAGGGGGAGTTTAATAAGAAAATTCAGCATGTGCCTAGGCAGAGCATGATCAATGTTCATATTAATCTATTCAAATATGATATTCATTTTGGTTAGCCCTTTACCCTTGATATCAAAGGGGGAGAATAACTTGGCCTACCCTTTGCCCTTGATGTCAAAGGGGGAGAGTATTTTGGTGTTGCTTGTTATCTCTAACAGTTTCTATAGTTTGAAGTAATCAACATCTCTAACAGTTTCTATAGCTTGAAGTAATCAACATCTCTAACAGTTTCTACATCTTGAAGTGATCAACACTAACATGGTTGCCATCAAGTCCAAAGGGGGAGATTGTTGGCATTATGATGCATGTGTTGTACTTGATGGCAACCCACTTGTAGCAGAACAACTCACTTGTATATGGTAACTAGATTAATCTATGTAACTAGATGAATCTACAGGAGAGATATTAGATGTGACAAAATGCACAATAGTTCAAAGGAATCATTTAAAAAGTAATATGGAAAACTAAAGTGTAACAGGTCTATTCAGAGGTAACAGGGAACTATTACAGAAGAACAGGAAGATGGAACTCAAGTCAACTGATCAGAAAAAAGAAGGTAAAGGAAAAGGTTGATGTAAAGAAGTTTAAGAAGTATTGCATGTTTACTTAGTCAAAACAACGTATACATGCTGGTCCATAGAACAAAAAGAGTGTATACGTATACACGCACTCCCATAGGAGGAAAAGCGCTTACATGTTGGAAAACCAAGGTTTTGGTCTGAGGTATTTGCTCCAAGGTATTTGGTCTAAGGTATTGACCCTAGTTATTTGGTCCAAGGTATTTTGGTCCAAGGTATTTGGTATAAGGTATTGACCCTAGGTATTTGGTCCAAGGTATTGGTCCTAAGTGTCGTTTTCATCTGAGTTATTGAGAAAGAATAAAACTATATAAGGAGGAGAAGATCAAAGGGCTAGGAGTAGAAGGAATGAATATCTTATGAAGTGTTAGATCAAAAGAAAATATGCATGTTATGGGTTTCTGTTGCTTAGCTTGATTTGAACTAAGTATGCACTTGAGTGTTTGATAATGGATGAGATCTAATGATGGATCAGGATCATAATGACTTATCATTATGTGATCTGATAATGGATGGGCTAGATCTAATTACTAACACATGTTCTATCCTTTATATGTGATGATCTGGGTATGTCTGAAGTTGGGAACTGCAACGAAGTTATAAGTAAGTATTTGCAGATCTATACACTGGTTCCATTTGATGAAGTTGCGTATACACGCTGGTTCATGCTCTTCCAAGTAGTGTATGCAGAAGAAAAGCTTGATGTTTAGGGATGACTGATCTATTAGATCAATACAATTGTTTTGCTGCTATATTACTACTATTTGTCAATGATTTCTTCTTATATTTGAAAGTAGAATTGAATAAGGAAATTGAGTCTGATTGATTGATTGATTGAGAAGGAAGGGTGATCCTTGTTGCTATCTATTTAGAACTACGTAATATGGCAATAGATCTTCAGAATGTCATTGATTGGTACAATTTGTGGTTCAGAGGTTTTATGATTTAGTATCTTTAGATACATACGCAGGTTGGGCTAAAGGAAGTAGCATATAAATGCAGGTTGGATTCATTGAAGGAGCGTATACATTCTAACACATGCCTTTTGAAGTTACAGTTAGTTATGGTTGTTGATGTAGTGATATGGGTTCAAATCTCTGTACTGGTTACAGTGATCTATCTATTCCAGTTGTTTGGTTAAATTTTATTAATTTTGAATGAATGGTTAATTCAGTTGTGTCAAAGGTTCAGTGATTGTTTGATTTAGTATGTCAGAGGTTTCAGTTATATCAGAGATTTATTGGGTTTCACTGATTGGTTGATGCAAATGTATTTGCTGGTTGTATTACAGCGATGATTGATTCTGAGCTTCATTGTTACTAATGGGTCCAGTATGAAAATTTGATGAAACGTGGCCTACATATAGTGTTGTTGTGTACCAGGAGTATCCAGTGTGAAAATTTATGAAACGTGGTCCCTGGAGGATATTGAGGGTTGGAGCCTTCAATGAGGAAGTTGAAGCTTCCTACTAGTAGTGGTTGGTGATTTGATCAGTGGGTTGGAGCTCCCTTCCAGTAGAAACTAGAGAACGAGTGAATGTTGTAGCCTTCTGTAGGTTGGAGCCTACGTACTAGTAAATATATCAGCTAGTACAAGAACTAGGGGGTTGTAGCTCCCTTCTAGAAGAGGCTAGAGAACAAGAAAAGGTTGTACCCTTATGCAGGTGGGTGCATGTGTACTGGTATGATTCTACACTAGTACAAGATTGTAAACAAAATTTTCTTTTTATTAAAAGAAGACAGAGATGACAATAGAAGGTGGTTTTCACCCACATTGGGTTTCCACCTTAAATTTTGGTGTTCATGTGTTTTGCTTATATGTGATGGTTTATACTATTATTACTGCACCTGGTTATTGTTTAATGTTTAATAAAGTACTAATGCACTGATTAAAGATCAACATATGATGAGTTAACTAAATCATAAGTTCACTCGATATACGTTGGCTACCTTAAGAACAGTTTCATGCACACGTGAGTTCCCTTCTCTGAAATAGCGTATATAAACCTGATTATGGAAATGAAAATGTTATTGATTTGTAAATACTAATTCACCCCCCTCTCAGTATTATTTCCAACAATAATATCATGAGAAAAACCATGGGTGAAGAATACTGTGGGAAAACTATGGATTGTCAAAACTATTATTATTATTATTATTGTTATTATTATTACTATGTAATTTGGCTGCCTAAATTAGAGAGTACCGTGGCAAAAACCATGGCTTAAGAATACCATGGGGAAACCATGGGTTGGTAAAATTATTTATTTTATTTTTCTTTTTATAAAATTTGACAAGGTCAAAATGTTAAACAACAAAATACCTAACTTTAAAATATATTTAAGATAATTATGTTTCAAATTCTTAATAAAAACATAATTTAAAGAATACCATATGAAAAACATACATTTAAAATACCATGGAAAAATCATAGTATTATTAATTTCATTTTTATAAATAATTATTAATCTCATTTTTATATTTTATTTATTATTTTATTATATTTTATTTTTAATTTTTATTTAATTTGACCAAGTCAAAATGTTTACATAATATAACATCACATAACATAACATAACATAACTTTACATTTCTTCTATACTAGGCCAGAGAGCTCCTCTCTCCAAATATATAGTGGCTAGTTACTTAATGATGATCATCAAACTTAGAGATCAATTGTTTGCAATAAGTATGAATATTAATGATGAGGAGTTGGTGCCCATTGCACTACAATGTTTCTCACTACCATGGGAATCTTTTTGTGTGGGATGTATGTGCTAGAAAACACTTTCTAACTTTTGAGAAGTTTTAGGATACATTCATCGAGGAAGAAAGAACGTATGAGATGGTGGAATGGTGTAGAAAGAGTGAATGAAAAAAAAAAAGCCAAAAAAAGATAGAGACGAAAAAACCTATTCTTCCAACCATGGTAATTAAAAATATTGCCATGTGACATGCTTAAAAAAATAGTGGCTATATAAAAAAAGGGGAAGGGGACACAATAACAAATATACATTGCAATGATTTCAAAATCTACTATTAGGGTCGATGAGTGAGCATTGACATTAAAAAAACACACTATATTGGTATGTGGAAATGGGAGAAATTTGACACACAAGGTTCAATAGAGAGATGATAGGGATGCTCTTTCTCTCTCTCTCAATCATGCCAAATATTTGTGGTGTGATTAAGTTTAAAGATAAAACTGGATACATCTAATATGGTAAGATGGGATTTCAATAGAGAGATGATATGGATTCTCTTCCTCTCTCTTAATCATGTTCAATATTCGCAGTGTGATTAGGTTTAAAGATAAAACCAAATACATCTGATATATCAGAGTATCTGGTTCAAACCTTGTGTGATAGACGTTAAAGGAAAAAACTAGATATGCCTCATGCAATACTAATTTTAATACTATACAAATTTATTATCTCAATAGTCAATTTATTCATTTTTAATTATCTATAATTTATTTTATATAAATTTAGATTCATCCATCGATTCATCCATGGTTGCTTTAAGATTAGGACTCTCTGACAACCCAAGGTATGATTTCAAGGTAGATAATTCTTTGGAAAATTCAAGCTACATGATGATATACTCTATTATGTGGATGCATTCGAAATGTAGCACTGGGTTTTAAATTATGATTTTCTGTACCAAATAATAAGACAGGGTTTTCTGTATTAGCATCTGACATTGCCATCACTAGGATATTAGTCTAAGAAGGACCGGATAATAGAGAACATGTAATATATTACATCAACAATAATATCTCAAGGCATTCCCTAAAGTATGAGCTAGCCATGAAAAAAACCTTAGCCCTTGTGCACCCAGTACAAAATCTTCAACATTATATAATCTTAGAGACCACCACCATTATAGCAAACATCAACCCCATGAGATATTTTCTCACTCATCATACAATGAACCAAAAATACGCTTGATGGGTAGTTATCCTGCAAGAATTTAACCTACAATTTTCTTCCCCCAAGAGCAAGAAGGTGCTTATCCTGGTTGAGTTCATCATAGATCTCCCTACAAAGACCCAAAGGCCCCCCGTTAATGATGCCTTCCCTATTGAACATGTGTTCTTTGTATCAATGGATGACCCCTAGTACGACAACATCCTCCTATTCCTACTAACTCAAAACTTCAACCCTCAGCTTACTTGTGACGTCCAGAGGTGCATTCACCATCAAGCCCCTCGTTACGCAATTATAGGGGACATCATCTATCGTCAAGGCATCGACACCATCCTGCGTCGATGCATTACCCGCAAAAAAGCATAGTAAGTCTTAAATGATTTCCACAACAGATCATGCGACAACCACCTCTCAAGGATGGCTACTACTTAAACAATCCTCTGTGTTGGTTATTTCTGGCTCACCCTGTTCAATGATTTTATTCAAGTAGTCAAAAGACGTGAGTGGTGCCAAAGATATGCTTACAAGGGACGAGCTCCACTCGCTTCCCTATACTGAGTCATTGTCATTAGCCCCTTCTATAAATGGGGCATCAATTTCATGACCTACAACCTCCATCTTCAAGCGACCATAAGTATATCTTGGTTGTCATTGATTACTTCACCAAATGGGCTGAAACCATGCCCATGTATAATAACACAATCGAAACTTCAGTTCTTCTTTAACCATGTCATAGCATGGTTCGATGTTCGCAAGGAGATGGTATCCGATCATGGCAAACATTTCAAGAATGAGATATTTTAGGAGTTATCCCAACACTTTGGTTTCTCTCATGATTTTTATTTTGCATACTACCCTTAGTTCAACAACCAGGTAGATGTTGTCAACAAAGTTCTCAAAATAATGTTGCAGTGTATGGTGAACAACCATAAAACAAATTGGCACCACATGGTGTTTTTTGCCTTGTGGGAATATCACATTGCGGTTAAAACGTCAACTAGATTCACAATCGAGTGCGAGATCCCTACCTCACACACAACCATCAAACTTCTCTCTGACACCACACCTTCATAGAAAAGGTTGGTACAGCTAGAACACGTTGACAAAAGTCATCGAGAGTCCCTCCAACATAATGAAGCACATAAAAAGAGATCTAAGGCCTCTTTCGACCGTAATGTCACCCCTCGATCATTCACTAAGGGGGAGTTAGCCATTTGCTACGATCTTGCCAAAGAAGCTTTAGGACCTAGAAAGTTTGAGACATTATGGAAGGGCCCATATATTATTAAACATTGTCTCCTCAAGGGGTATACATCTTAGCAAAGCTTGATGGACTTGCCTCAAAAATTCCGTCAATTTTCTCTACCTTAAGAAATTTAATCCATAACACTAAAAACAACCATAGAATGTAAATGTATGCACCATGAATTATTTTTATGATGACCACCTCATCATGGATGAACACTAAAATTACTCTCTCGTGATGTGTCACAAATGGATCATCTGCCAGCCTCTCATCACAGGTTCACTGATGGTTTTCATGGTGGTTTTCAGGAATTTTTTTTTGTAGGTTTTGTACATTGGGTTCTTTTTCAAATAATTTACTTTATTTTTCAAAATAAAAATAAATAAAGAGACAAAAATGATAGGAAACCTACCTCGGTTGAGCCTCTGGGTCGTTGGTGGGGTTGATGGGTAGCTAGATTGAGTTCCTCCATCTTTGTTGAGATTAGAAATCTTTCGCCAAACTCCTTTTCCTCTCACAGTTTGAGCAAAATGACTTGCATAGGTCATGGCTAGGTTTTTTTAATCAGAAATAACACTCGATCGAGCCATAACGCTCGATTGAGTCATTAACTCAAGCTAGAAAATAGCTCAATTGAAAGTTTGTTTAAGCATTTGATCAATTTATTTTTATGTGCCTCAAGAGCTCAATCGAGTGCTTAAAAATTTGTTGATTGAGCACTTAAAATTTGTTCAATCGAGTGCTTAAAAATTGCTTGATCGAGCGCTTAAAAATTGCTTGATTGAGCACTTAAAAATGGTAAGGATAAAGAGGCATATTATTCTAACCATGGTAATTAAAAACTTGGCCATGTGACATGCCTCAAATATATGAAAAAGAGACATTATAAAGGTTACTGTCCATATAAGAAGAAACGGAAGGGAAAGAGTGCAAAATCTACTACTAGAGTGGATGAGTGAGCATGTGTAGTAAGGAAAGCACCACCATGTGCGTGAACATTCTCTATGGTTTCTTTCTTGTCTAACAGCACCATGTGTCATGTTAGTTGGGATGTGGAGATGGGAACAATTTGACACATTACCTTCAATAGGGATGGTTCTTTTCTTGTATAAGAACACCATGTGTCATGTTAGTTGAGATGTGGAGATGGGAATAATTTGACACACTACCCTCAATAGGGAGATGACATGATCTTCAAAGTTAAAGCTCACTTATGGACACTCTTTCTCTCTCTCAATCATGCTAAATATTCACAATGTGATGATGATAAAGGATAAAACTAGATTCATCTAATACGGTAAGATGGGAGTCTTTGATTCACAATCAAACCTTAAAGGAAGAAAACAAATATACTTGATAGGCTTGATACAATATGGAGTGTTTGATTCACAATCAAACCTTAAAGGAAAAGACCAAATATTCTTAATAGGCTTGATAGAATATGGATACACCTACTAACTTTAATACCATAGAGATTCATTATCTCAATGACAAATTTATTCATTTTTAATTATCTATAATTTATTGTATATAAATTTGGTTCCTTCATTACTTTATATATGAATTATTACTCATTATTCAAATTTGGATTCTTCACTATTTTATACATGAATTACTACCCATTATTCAAATGACCAAACGTAACCATTTCACTACAAATGAATTTAATGCATTAAAAAAAATATAAAACACATGGAATAGTTACCAAAAAAATATAAAACACATAATTTATCTAATATATTTTTTACGAAAAAAATATCTCCTGTCTAATATAAAACATCCCAATAACCAAACTACAAATGAATTTAATTCTAAATATCATGTCTTCATACTTTACTACTGAAAGCAACTAACAGAACATAAACAAAAAGACCTGCAACCAGTCTGCCTGCTTGTTATGTATCTATAATAAGCTTGGGAAGAAAAAACCAAGAGGGCTTTGATAAGCTGAATCTGAAATTCACAGATAGCTGAGACTACTTGATAAACTAAACCCGAAATTGGCAGATTGTCAAAGATCCACAACCTCTATTGATTCATCCATGGATGCTTTAAGATTAGGACTCTCTGACAACCCAAGGTATGATTTCAAGGCACATAATTATTTAGAAAAGTCAGGCTACACGATGTTATACTTTGTTCTATTGATTACATTAAAAAATAATTGTTATTATTACTATTTATTAATAATTAATCTAGTCTAAAATCATCTTAAATATAGATCTATCGAGCTCCAAGAGGGATCAAATTTCTCAGAGTTGCAAACATTTCCTCAAGTTTTGCACTCAAAATAAAAGGTTTACACCTCCAGACATTTTCAAATATTTATCATATTTTATCAAAATTGGTTGTGAATGAAAAATAAGATAGTGAGTGTACAAGTGATTTCAAATACTAGCCAAAAGAAAGGAAAAGAGAATCACTACATACAAGTTTTATCATCCATGTAAAATATTGGGCCATTTCATATTTAAAAATAAATGTAAATAAACCACTAACAAGTATTATAACCAATATATGCCAAATGTAAGCTTTACATCATCATAATATTCCTACCCCACCCGCACCACGACCCACACAAATATCTGACAGTTGACCTTATTTATACTCGTATTTATAGAAAGATAACTATGTGTGCTACATTCTTAGTAGGAGGCCTAATATAAATTTTTGAAACTTATGCATAGGATTCAGTAAAAGAGGTATACTCAAAGTGCATGTAAGCTAAAGAAACTATGAAGCAGTCATAAATTTCTTTTTAACACTTTCAAAGGTTCAATTGGCTTTATGAATGAATAGTTAACTACACGGAGCTAAGTAGCTAGGCCGTATATATGTGTGCCTATTTGTATAATCAACAATAAAAATAAGAAAAGTACTAATATGTAATGACTAACAATGAAGCTGGGCAAGTAAATGCATAGGTTAAAATCAATCTTACAAGAGTTGCAAAACCATTGAGCTCCCCTTCTTTTGTGAAATATTTCTAATTGTAAACCATAGTAGACATATCGGTCATGAAACAAACCAAGATTTGTGAACTTGAAACGTATCATATTAGAACAAATGCCATAGGTCTCATCTAGAACCTAAACTAGGTATAATTTGAGGCACCCATCAAATTAACTATAAATAAATAAGCAAGGTGGTCATGTCCCATGCTCATGATAGAACAAAAAAGGCGACCATGTCCCATGTTCTTGTGACATATATAATGAACCATTGTAATTGGCATTGTGATGAAGTAGAAATCTACATCTCCCTTGAGGGTTTCGATAAGAGTAGAATATGGTTCTCATGAGAAAATCCCCAAAAACTTGACATGAACAAGAGTGTTCAAAGTGATGGATGAGGAATGCTAATCAAGTATATGGGTCTCCGATAAAACTAGAAACTATAATTCTCATAAGGTAAGACCCACCCTAATGTGAACATGTGTTGAAGTCAAATAACATGGAGGCCAATGGAAGCAAAGAGTAATGATGACTCTCCTTGTTCCATTCGCGGTTTGAATAATAATGAGAACAATGGCACTACTTCATTCTTCAAAAGTGTGAGTTGAAGTCAACAAGAAGAAGGACATGATGGCCGATGGGGGAGCACCCTTGGAAATAAAATTGCAAATGCACTAGTGATCTGTAAAATATTATGGATATTCCATTAAATTGTTCATCACAATAGATCTATTGAGCAAACAAAAATCTATATTTTGAAGGGTTAATTCATTTAGATTGAAATCTATTATTGTTGATTTTTGTTATGAATACAATAAACAAAATATGGAAAATATAGAACAGTGAAATACAAAATCACACCAATCACAACAAAAACTTGTATATTCTTTATAAAACCTTTTTAGAAGAAAACCCAATGAGAAGATGAGGTTCTTTGTTCTATTTTGTCTGGAATGGAAATAATACAACAATTCAAATGTGGCAATGACATTTCAATTTTTTCCTCTTTTATCAAATTGTAGCCCTCAAAATTCATATAAGCATCGTGAATTTTGATTTAGAGTAAAAGGAAAATATCTGGAGAATTAAGTTGTTGTCCTAATAATATTTTTTGTAAAAAAAAATAGCATCTTATAATCTCTCAATTTTCCATTAAATGTAGTATATGCCCTTACAAATTTTCTCAAAAATTAAGGGATATGCATGTGTTCACGTAGCATATATATATATGAGCATGATCTACATGGAGAAAAATAAGTTTTTCATATTAAAAAATATTTTTTCATGAAAAATTTTAGTTTTTATTATTTTTCGATGTTAGCAAAGTAATATTTGAATTTCATTTTGGAGACACATGTGTTCACGTAAGATTTCTTTTCAAATATTTAAATAAATTTAAAAATGAAGAGTACCCTTTTGAAGAGGACTTGTAAATGAAGATAGTGGTATTTTTTGAGAAAAAATCATTGTGTATATTTTATGTTAATGACTTTTTATTCAACCCCTTTGAAACTGTCCAAAAAAATTTCAAGCATTATGTTTAGAACAAATAAGATGAAAAATATCATATAAGTTTGAAAGTGTCAAATTCATATGAAATTGGATAGAGGAATCTTTCACGAATCCAACACGATCAACTCCATTGCTTAAGGATGAATTCTTCTCTAAATTCGCTAGCCTATAAAATGGGGTTGCAAAGAAATCTGTAAAAGCGGTGTTGAAGCTATGATTTTTAGGACCTCAAGAGCTCGTTCGAGCACTTCAAACACTCGATAGAGTGCTTAAATTCAAAAATTCAAATTTCTCAATCGAGCATTAAATAAACCCTCAATCGATTCATATATGTGTTTAACTAGTGGCTTGATGAAGTCATTAAAAGCGAAAACTGCCAACTTCCTGTTAGAAACAATGTTAATACTTCAGGGGGGTGAATCAGTATTAAGGAAAATTCAAATTTTTGCTGCAAATTTTTATTGAACATTCGGACTTGGAAAACATCCATATAACCATCAACAACATATCATGTGGCAACAATATGAAATCAACACATGAACATTGTTAACACGAAGAAATAGTATACCATCTGTACAATCTAGATGATGCCCAAAGTTGTCTGATAGAACATACAGGTGAGAAAATTCTAGTTGAAAACATCATGAAGTGCAAAAATAAAAAATTCTCTAACGTCTCAATTATAAAATTAACCTGCGCAGCCCATCCAAAGGCTGAAATAATTGACCACATGAATTTTCCTTCGATGGTAGCCCAGTCAAATAAAAGTCTAAGTCAATAGTCTGAGACTACTTCACACACTTGTAAGATGGGATTCCCTGATATGTACCAGTCAAGGGTAGTCGATTTCGAGTTGACCTAGAGATATGCAACCCCCAAGGGATCCTCTTGTCCTACTCATAAGTTTATAAAAAATAACTAAGCTAATTGTTTATAAAATAATAGTTGAAATTCTTAGGATGTCTATGAGTGTCTCCAAAAGTGTCAAACTTTATATTTTTCAACATTTAAGGATTAAATTTAATTCAAAAATAGTAAGTCAATTCACTTTATAACTAGGTCTAAAAACACAACTAAGGCTACCCTTGACAACCAAACAACTTGCAAAATTACCATGTCTTCCCAATCCAAACCTAGGATGTTTGTGGTCACTATGAATAATAATAAACACAAACATGACGCTAAGAAAATTAATTCAAACAATAGTAACTACCAAATCAACATCTTAACCGAAAAAGTAACCATGATAATGCCAATAGAAGAAAATCCCCACTCAGAAGTTTATGAAGCATTAGAGTCAACAATAAGTAGAGGGGTCTTCTGATAGTACCAGAAGAAGGTGGAAACCGACAATAGTTTTCCAAGTACAAATACAGTCATGGTATTTTATGTGTAAAAACAAGTTATCAAAACAACAACCACTGATAATTTTGAATACATACAACAAATTCATTGTGTAGATTTGATTTTTCAAGGATACTAACATACATGTTGATAATTTCATGTAATAAAGCAAAAGTATTTTTGCCTTGTATGAAAGAATAACTTTCAAATATTCTTAACTAAATGCATGCAATAATTCTGTAGGTTGTTGCATCTATGGAAATATTTAGTTATGTTTCTCATACAAGGAAAAGTTGTAGGAGAGTGAAAAGGGGTGCCCAGCTGTGATTCCCATTGTCAAATGAGGACATGACAGGTGATTTGAATGTCAAAAATGCCCCAAGAAATGTTGTTGAGGATGACCATGCGACTGAAGCTAATGTTGTCACACCATCACCCACATAGCCAGCATCAACAGTATTCTAAGGAGCAAGTTCAACTAAAACGATCAACACTATAAGAGGATGGAAAAAAGAAGAAATGTTAATTGCAATTGACGACATAGAGTTTAATGGATACCCAATTCAGGCATCTGTAAAAAAACATGGTATTCCTCCCTCATCAATACATTATTGGATAAATGGATTGACTCATACAAAATGTAGATGACCTCTTATAGTTATGACTGAAGAGAAGGAGGCCAAGGTGGTTGAGTGGTGTAAAGAGATGGCCAAATTGGGACATGGGCTAGGGTTTATATAACTCAAATCCATAATTGCTCAAATCTGTCAAAGGGAGGCCAAACCCAATCAAATATGGGTTTCTTGGCAAATCATGTTGATTTAGGTTTAAGAAAAGGTATCCAGACCTTGTATTGTGTACAATTGAGGGCCTTGATAGAGGTAGAGCATTAAATTTTCACCCTGCAATTGTATGTAAGTTCTATGACACTCTTTCTAGTGCTTATGATAAAAATTATTATGGTGTAGACCATATATGGAATTGTGATGAAACAGGTTTACAGGTAGGGAAGAATTGTGGCATGTGGGTAATTGTCAAGAGAGGGAGCCGAAATGTGTCAAAGATTTTGCTTAAGAGTAGGGAGTGGATAACTATTTTATCTTGTGTCAATGCAATTGGTACTTCAATCTTAGGATTTTATCTATTAAAAGGTAAAAATCAACTGAAAAACTATATACAACACTATGAACTAGGTGCATGCATGGTTGCACATCCCCATGCATGGATGATGAAAGAACTATTTTTAAATTGGATTTATCACTTTGTTGCATTTGTATGAGGTGGTGTATCACCTAATAACATACACCTATTGATATTAGATGGCCACGGAAGCCACATGACTATACAAACAATTGAGGAAGCAAACAATTTTGGCATCAACCTATTAACATTGCCCACTCATACCACTCACAGATTGCAACCCCTCAATGTTAGTGTGTTTGGCCTTTTCTAGAACTATTTCAGGAAAAAGCATGCTGCATGGATGGAAAAGAATTGAGGGGTTGAGGTGAAAAGGTTCGAGCTAGAAAATCTTGCAAGTAAAGTGTTTAAAATGGATCTGGCACCATCAAATATCAAGGTTGGCTTTAGGAGGATAGGAGTCTAGCCACTGAATTATGATGCTCTTATGCATGATAATGGTTGTAGCCAAGCGTTTCATGTGCATGGTTAGGAAAGAGGGCATGTCCAAACAGGTGTTGAAGTGCAAGAAGTAGATGAACAAGATGATGTGGTAATTGCTGGAAATATGATTTCCCTCTCTCAAGGACACTTATATGATGAAGATGATGAAATTGTATGTGAAACATAGTATAATCATGAACAAATTCGCAGTAACATGGAGTTCATTCTACCAGCTCAAGAACATGAAACTTCTTTGTTGATATTGTTGATGAAATCATTGAACATGCATTTAACAATGACCAATTGACATTGCCAAGCCAAGTAACCCCATCATCATGGCTAGCACAAGCCATGACTAATATGAATGAACGTAGTGTCTCAACAACCAATGAACAAATCATGAACATGCCCCCATAACCAATAGAATTGAATAGTGATATTGTTCATTTTTTTGTGGACAATAGAACAATGGAAGAATATGAAGCACATAATGAGGCATCAAATGAAGATAATAATATAGTTTAATTAGTTGCCTCAGATACTAAAAGAGAAGTACCAATCAATGACAGGCAAGTGGGAGGGGTGGAGAAGATACTTGGATCATTCCTAAAGCTACAATGGAGAGAGTATAAATGAAAAAAAACAAGGTACATAGGGTAGTCTTTGTTTGCGCCGAAGTTCATAGTTACTCACCTCATAAGACTATATAAACCTCTTAGTTGAGCCTAAAAAAATGAAATTTGAAATGTAGGAATTAAAATAGAAAAGGAAGGATCTAGCCAATTAGAAGAAGGAAGCAAGGATTGTTGCACCATAACTTTGAGAAGATTAAAGGCTTGAAAGAGATAAAGCAAGGCAAGAGAAGGACCAACAAAAACAAATGGAAATATAGGAAAAGGAATCAAGAAATTCACAACAAATTCTTGAAAAGGAACAAGGGATGACCAATATGGTTAACAATGATGTAAGAATAACTAATGTGTTAGGCCCCTATACTACTAGTGTAACCCCTTATTGTTATTAGTACAACCCTGTTATTATATTGATGTACCCATGTAGTGCCCATATTGTTACTATTGTGCCCCATAGAAGACCACTATTGTTATTATTGTGCCCTTACATTATTATTGTTATGT
>APFE031590644.1:4544-29362 GCA_000404065.3 Pinus taeda | reverse complement strand
AAGGCAAACTACTCGGGCACATTATCTCAAAAGACGGCATTCGTATTGACCTAGCATGTGTGCAAGAAATTTAGCAAATCGATCTGCCCCGGAATAAAAAAGAGATACAGTCTTTCAATGGTAAAATGATTTTTCTACGTTGCTTTGCACCTAATCTTGCTGAACACCTAAGAGAGATGAAAAACATGCTTAAGAAGGACAGCTAAGTGAAATGGACGGAGGAGGCTGTAAAATTTTTCAATTTGGTCAAATTGCCTCTTTCCTCAGCTCCAGTTCTAGTCAGCCCGGACTACACTCAGGATTTCATATTGTTCTCATTTGCTTCGAAGCACACTATGGCAGTTGTGTTATTGCATAAAAGAGATTATCATGAAAGACCCATTGCATTATTCAGCAGAGCTATAAGAGATGCAGCCTTAAAATACAAAATCATTGAGAAGCAAGCCCTTGCACTTGTGAAGGCACTGAAAGATTTCCGGGTATATATTCTACATTCTCATATTTTGGCATATGTTCCTAACGCTGCTGTCAAAGATGTTTTAGTGCAGACCAATCTGGAAGGAAGACGAGGCAAGTGGATTGCAGCCTTGCTGGAATATGATGTGGAAATAAAGCCCGCAAAGCTGGTGACAGGACAGGGATTGGCAAAGTTAATGGCTGAATCAAACTTGCACGCCTTGGACATAAATCTGATCACTGCTATGTCCGATGAGAATGAGGAAGGATCGTCAATTCAGGTATCTGAAATGTTTGCTCTTTCTCCATGGTATTCAGATATCATATATGTGTTTAAAAATTTGTCACCACCACCTGGCATGACTAGAAACAAAGCGAGAACACTCAAATTGAGGCTACCAAGTTTTGCATTCTAAATTCTGCACTGTATTAGAAAGATCCCGGTGGCGTTCTGTTAAATTGTTTGGTGGAAAAGGAAGCAAAGAAGGTCATGGAGGACTGCCACCAAGGAGACTGTGGTGGTCACCTTTTCTGGAAGTCAACGACAATAAAATTCTGAGAGCATGGTACTATTGGCTGACATTGTTTGCTAATGTATATAAGATGGTCAAGCGCTGTCATAAGTGTCATATTTTTGAAGGAAAGAAGAAGTTATAGCCTTTGCCACTTAAGCCTATTGAGGTGAGTGCCCCTTTCCAGCAATGGGGATTGGATTTCATTGGTGAAATTCATCTCGCTTATTTCGGTCAGCATAGATGGATCCTCACAGTGACAGATTATTTCACGAAATGGATCGAGGAAATTCCCACCAGAAAAGCTACTGATGTAGTAATCATTTCATTCCTTGAAAATAACATCTTGTATCGCTTTGGTTGCCCGAATAAGCTAATCACTGATAACGCAGCAGCTTTCAAATAAAAAAGGATGGTAGAGTTTTGTCATAAATATCACATCATTTTGGGCCACTCAACTGCCTATCATCCACAAGGCAATGGATTGGTAGAGTCTTCGAACAAATCATTGGTCAACATCCTCAAGAAGCTGCTGGAAATAAATAAGAAGCACTGGCATAAGAGGTTGGTCAATGCACTGTGGGAATATTGGGTCAGTCAGAAGAAATCCATAGGTACATCACCTTTCGAGCTTGTTTTGGAGTTGATACAATATTTCCTACCTCTCTCGCTGCCCCGGTAGTCAAACTTCTTCAGGAGGCCGGCAGTGAAGAAGATCCCATGCAGAGAAGGTTGAATCAAATGGTTCACTTGCAGCAGACCAGAGAAGAAGTTTTCAAGAACACATCCAAATTGCAGGAGAAGAGCAAGAAAATTTATGACAGAAAGGCAAAGGTGGACAAAATTTAGTTGGATGGTGTAGTGCTGAAGTGGGATGCAAGGAATGAGGAAAAAGGTAAGCATGGTAAGTTCGAGAACCTCCGGAAAGGTCCCTTTAAAATTGCAGCATATCGAGGTCAGAATGCTTTTCTTCTGAAGGAAATGAACGAGGAAGATTGTCTAGGAGGGACGATCAATGGTCGACTTCTCAAGCGGTACCATTTCTGAGTTATTAATACTGCTTCCACTGTCACTATAAATACCATTTTATTTCAGTTTGGCTAGAGTTTGTCAAGTTAGTCTTCGAGTCATTTCAATGTCAAATTTGAGTCAGTTTTTTGGTCATTTCAGTTTCATAAATGAGTCAAAGTCCTGTGTTGTTTGTCAAAATAATGACTCCATAGCCCAATGGACGAAGGCACTGTCTAGCTCTTCCAGAGGATCTGCAGTTCTTGGCACCTTCCAAGGAGCTACCATCCCCCAATTGGAGCCAATGTTAGGAGTCGGTCTGGTCAGTCCTCCGTTAAGAGATTTCAAAACCTCTTTATTGGCATGTTCATTTTTAGGAAGTCCCGCTCCATTCACTCAGATTAAATTCCGCTAGGCATTGCCATAATCTGTCAGAAAAGGCATGCTTAGTCATTTCCCCTTCATGATCTGGGCTCCTGTTGGATCAGGGTTTTTTGTTCAATGATCACCAAAGTTCATGACAGTCAAGTCTGGTTCCTTTAATGGGACAAAAAGTCATTTTCGAATCAATTAGGGTCTAGGGATTAATCAATTTGGTCCTTTAAAACATATCTGTACGATTAAGCATTGCAGGCAAGAGTGAGGCCCTTACAAAAGTTATGATTCAGAGAAGTTTCATCGTCAGTTGATAGACTTCGGACTATTCTTCAAAATCTGTATTGAAGAAAAGTCAATAGTGTCATTTGTTGATAAAATTTTTCAAAAAGTCGTCAGTTGATTTCTTCAGGTGAGTCATTGGTTCTGTGGCCAATGCCACGTATGGCAATCCCATTGCAAAGAGTGCCGAAATTTCATCTTGAGTGCTAAAAATTTCAAAGGGAAAAGTGAAATTCAATGTTGCTTTAAGTCAGTGAAAAAGTGTCAAAACACAACATTAGCAAAATGGGTTTTTGAAGAGGAAAAAATTAAACCCATGACTTCAAATCCTTTATATACAAGTTTCCACCAAAATCAAAGTCATTGTACTAATCAAGGTTATTGAGAAACATAGCAAGGTGTTTGAGAGGCAAAGTGCGTGTTTGGAGTGAAGTTGGAGGTAGTTTCCAGGGCGCGGCGCATACATAGAGGGGCGTGGCGCACACAGAGCCACACCAAAGTGCAAGTTTTCAACGGGCGTGACGCACTAGGTTTAGCACGCGGCGTGAACCCACAAAGGGCCGAAATCATGCCAAATTTCCTCAAATTTCTTGTGAAACCCCTCAAATTGACAGGTAGGCTCTATATCACAGCTTGCTCATCAAATTTTATGAATGATATGGTGCTTCTTGGTTGTGTTTAATTGCCACAAAACTCATAAAACCAACCACTCAAAAAACATCAAAACTGTGGTGGCTAGGGCTGCAAAATTGTGGTATTCGTGCCAAGGTTCCATTTTCAATCCCCATTTTTCCCTTGCTTGCCATTTTTCCCTATCCCCCTTTCTCATTTTTCCTATTATCCCTACCCTAAAACACTACCAAACCCTATTCCCTATCCCCTCCTCTTATTTGTCAACATAACACCCCAAAACCCTACCTTATCAAAACCCCAAAACCCTACCTTATCAAATACCCAAACCCCCTACATATCCCTAAACAAACTTCTCCCCATAACCCCTATTCCCATCATATTACTCCCTTCCTAATACTCCCTTGTTTCATTGTTCCTCTTGGTGGCAGATATCACAACAACACCGAGTTTCACACCATCATCAAAGGGCAACCCAAGTACAATACACACAACAGTCATGGCATCAGAGCATTCATCAGAGTATGAGATGGAGACACAAAGTGATTCATCCTCGGAAGAAGAGGCTCCCAGGAGACATCACAAGAGTGGCAAACATGTTAGGGATGAGCCAACTACCCTCACTAAATTGCAGGCCTGCCCTCTTGCCATGTCATGTTTCCAACATCTATCATGTTTTGAATTTTGTCAAAGGGTGGCTAATGTTAGAGTTCATCATGAGTTGGCCCATATTTTTGTGCTTCACCTACATGGAGGTCAGTCTATCCTGGCCGAGGTCACCTTCACATTGACACCCGAAACTATATCAGTGGCCAGATTCTTGAGGCAGCTCACAAGAGTCTTTCCATTCAGATATTTGAAAGATGAGTATGCTCCACTCATGAAATTGATCATGAAATACTTCAGCTGTGAGGGGAGGTTCTCTCGTCTATATGCCTATCACATCAGGTTGCTCATGCACTTTATCAGGGTCCGGATGATGAACCTCCCATTTTTCATTTGCAGGAACATAGAGAGGATGAACACCTTCATTGCAGCATAAGACCCCTCAGCAACAACTTAACAATGTTTATCACTTTGCTCTTATCCGGATTTTGGTGGATCATCAGTTGGGATTGCAGGGCATTGCTTGGGAGGACTTCATCTCCTGTGACCTCTTCAGCACTTCACAGGTACTATCAGAGGCAGAGCATGAGTTAGGCGGTCCTTCTCATCAGTATGAGTGCCATGATACCACTACTATGCCAGTATTCGTTACATATCAGAGAGGCAGTAGGCACTTGTTTGCAGCAGCAAAGCGAGTGTTATCTCCACCTGGGGTGGAAGGGGCCTCGCTTCCAGCATTGACTACACAGGTACAGGACAAGGGAAAGAGGCCCATGCATGATGAGGGGCCATCAGGTGAACAAGAGGCCGACTTCATCCTCATTCAGGATGATGATGCAGATGTGGAGAGTGCCAAACTTATGATGACCATTCAGGAGCAGAACACGGAGATCCAAGACTTGTCACTCAATTTGGAGAGGGCCAAATGGATCACCAGGTATTTGGAGCAGAGGAACAAACAACTTGAGGACCAACATGAGATCATGGAGTTGCAAAGAATCCGTGAGAATCGACAAGCTGCCCAACAAAGGAGGATCGAGCTCACTACCTTAGAGCAAGAGATTAACAATGACCGCGAGTCTTGGCTCGAGCGGATCAACATCCACCTTGAGAGACTACTGGAGAAGGCCGACAGAGACAAAATCATACTGAGGAGGATGGTTTATCATTACAAGGCACAAAACATGAGTGCGAAGGCTCGGATAAGGAGCTTGAAGGCAAAATTGAGCAAAGAAATAAAGACGCAAAAAGAGCAAGATCGACTTCGAATCTTGGCCGAAGCCTCTGTGGCCCAGCATAGTGCCTCTTAGAGAACCTCCAGCCCAAATTTCAAGAAATTTGTGGCAATTTTGGTCACATGGCAATTTTTTGGTCACAACACAGGTTTTTTCTCCCTATGCGCCGCGCCACTGGCGCAACGCTTAGGATTGGGAGCTCCAAATTGGAAATGTCTTGCATTTTTGGATTCAGCATGCAAAATCACGACTATTGGTGCTTGGACAATAAATTTGGGCATGATTTGAGTCTCCAGGAGGTCAAAAACACCCAAAAAATGACCTCTCTACCCCTATTTTGACACACAAGAAGTAGTCTTGGGAGAATGAAGATTTGGAGTGGCAAATGAGCACCAAATTCAGAAATTCCACTTGGGTTGGAAAGTAGACAGGCTAGGCTTTCCAACAAGCACACTTGGGCACATTTTGGACTCCTACAGGTGCCTCAAAACAGCCTCCAAAGTGGTGCGGCTCATATAGGGAAAAAGGCCAAATTCACCTCCGTTTCGCGAAATTTCGATTCGCGACTTTCTCCAAGTGGGCCCGCTCATCTACATTTCACTTTTTCGGAAACTAAGGCAAAGTTTAAAGAGTTTGGCTTCTGTCCAAGTGGCAAAGGAAGGCAAGCGGTCACCCAAAGCCATTTGTCATTTTTGTAACGCTGCACCTGTAGCTAATGGTTGGCTTTCCATCTCCATTTTGTAATGATTCGAGAAACTCCCCAACCCTTGGTTGTTCTATCTCCTCATGGCATGTTCTATTTATTGTATGCAAACCATTTGCAAAGGGTTGGTTTGCTTGTAATTTCTGGGAGACTGTGGGAAAGAAACTCTGTTTCTTCATTGTATATTTTGACAGAGGATTAATGAAAGGCAACGACTCTGTTTCATGAGATTCATCTGGTTGTGAGTGTAGCAAATGTGTCTCTTATGTGTCGTATGTATTTCGTTATCTTTCACAGTTCATTTCATATTCATTTCCAATGAAATTTTCTAAGTTAGATAAGGTAGAATTCATTTTTATTGCTGTGCCTGTGGGAAAATTTCATGTTCAGTGTTCTTTCTTCTATTGAAAAGGATTCATGTACTTGTGCCCTTTTCACCCTCCTAAGCAATCTCTCCATTCCGCGTTATTTCAAACTAAATTGCTAGACTTTCTGCCTGTCTTGCCTCACGAAGTAATCTGTGCCTTTGTATTAAATTCTCTGCTCATTTTTGTCCGTTGGTCCCATACTATCCCAGAAACTCAGTCATTCATAAAAAATCGCTTCTTGTATCCATAAGTACTTACTAGCCTAAGATCAATTTTCACTGCAAGTCATCTGAGACCATATTGTTTGTTTATTCACTGAGCGTGACATGGAGAGAGCCCTCTCCTGTTCTGGTAGGGCTAGCTACCAGACTGAGCATGGTTTGTGGTTACCCTGAATTTTGCCTTCCTTCAGCCTAAGGCAGATTTAGGTGCTAACACTAACCACAAGGGTAAGTCATGCTCAATAGAAGGCTGAGCAAGAGGATACAATACCAAATGTTTTGACAAATGTCCATTCTTAATGGTCATGTTCCCAACCCTACAACTAATGTAAGCATGAATAGTGGCTAACCATAACCTTCCCAGGATGAGAGGGTAGCCATTAAACTTGATTTTGGGTTGGAGAACCAGGAAATTAGTAGGATACTCCCAAGAGTCAAAGGAGACCATAACATCTTCAACAACTCCCTCAGGAACTACTATTGATTTATTTGCAAGTCATAACATTGTGGTGGCCTTTCTCAAAACCCCTTGGAGGTTTAGCTTTAACATGGTTTCCTGAGTCATGATCACATTGATTGCAGCCCCAAGATCAATTAGGGTGTTAGGGACTATAATTCCATCAATGTGCACATCTACTACAGGGCTTCCACGGTCTAGATATTTTGGGAAGAGCACCCTCCCAAGCATCAAATCAGATAATTGCCCAACAACATTTATGGTGGGAGTGTCTCTCTTTCTTTTTCTAGGCTTTTTGAAACATTTCTCCTTGAAGATCTTATTATAGATGGGAACATATTTAATATCTTGGAGAAGGGGTATTTTAACACACAAATTTTTCAATTCTCCCAGCAATTCAACCTCTTCTGGGGTGTGTTGGCTAGGGTGGATCAACCTCTCAGGAAAAGGAGGTCGATTGACTTGAGGAACACTCTCTTCCTTCTCTTCCTCAAACTCTTCAGGGGGAGAAGGTGTGTGGTTATCTGGAAGCACTCTCCCAGACTGAAGGTTGATCTCCTGGATTTCCATAGCATAAGCAGGATAAGGATTCTCTCCACTATGGACCTGTTGTGCTTGCTTGTTGTTCGGATTCAGATTTGGTTGAGAAGGCATTTGAGGTTGCTTAGGTGGGTCAGGATGAGTGATTTGTGGTTGCGGTTGGGGTGGAGGTAGTAAAACAGGAGGTTGGTTAACTTGAGGACTCCACCCTTGTGATGGGTTGCCCCATTGAGAAGATTGGGGTGGATATGGCTAAAAAGGATGGTTTATAGATTGAGGAGGATATGGAGGATAATAAGGCCAAGAAGGAGGTGTGGACCAGGTTGCGCAAACGGAAGAGTACCAAGGTTACAAGGGTGCATTCTGAATTGGATTATAATAAGAGTAGTGTGCACCTTGCATGCCTTGTTGATATGACTGAGGTCCTTGAGGTCTTCTTTGATTGATGAAACAAAGTTGCTCTGAAACCCCTTCTGCTCTTTGGTATACAACTTTTAGCTCTAGCAAAGAAGGGCACTTGTCTGTTGTATGATTTTATTCACAAACTAGGCAGACCTCTATGAAATTCAATGGGCACTCATTTCTAGGATGTCTTTTTGTGCATCTAGGGTAGAAAATAACTAGTGTCCTTTCTGCTTCCTCCTGCTTTCTTTTGATTTGCATGGTATCCATTTTTAGTTTAAATGTATGTATAATTTCACTCTTGAAATCCTCCAACATGTTACCTATATCATTCTTAATGGATGTTGTGGAGGGAGAGGGACTGACCAAGCCTTGACTAGCTCTACCCTTCTTCCTGGAAGCCCTAGAGTGATTCTTGAACACAATTTTAATGTCACCATAGGATAACCGATAGATATCTCCTCCAGACAGCATGTTGAGGGTTTCAAACATATCTTCCCTAATCCCTCGGAGAAGAACTAGTTTGAGTGATTCAAGATCAAGGGTGAAACTAGCCCTCTGGCCCTCCTATAACCGAGTTGAAATCTCTCCTCATAGTCTTCTAAGGATTCATCAAGTCAAAGAGTCATCCTAAAGATTTATTCCTTGGTTTCCTTGGACCTACAGTAGTCCTTGTACTTGCTATTGAAGGCCTCTTGCATTTGGGCCCACATAGTGATGCTACCCCTAAGTAGGCCTATAAACCAACACAAGGCTGCATCTTTAAGGGTAGAGGGGAATAACTTCAGCTTCTGCTCATCATAGGCACAGTCATAGGTCCTATAGACAACAAAAAATTCAAACATGAAGGTATCAGGATCCTTAGAGGTTAAGCCATGGAAGTGTGGAAGGCCTGTAGGGATTATGTTCTTCATTCTAGCCTCTCCATTGGTCTCTCTAATAGGGAAAACCTAATTGCTGTTGTTTTCAACGATAGTTTGGGTAGGTGAAGTGGGTTATTCTTCTACCCCAATAAGTTCTTAAAAAATTTTAGGTTGCTCACCTAGAGGGTCTTCTAACTCCCCTGTAGTCAGAGAGAGAAGCTCACAGTCATCGAAGAAGAGTGAAGGTTGACTGTTTGAGGGTGTGGGGGTTTTTGGTAAGAATTTTGCTTGATTATCCCTACTCCTACGAGGCATGAAATGTTTTTTTTTTTTTTGAACTGTATGCAAAACAGAAAACAATGCTTAAGCAAAAACAAAATCTACTTAGACACCTCCCCAACAATGGTGCCAAAAAGTGGTGATCCCTTATATTGCACCAATAATGTTGCAACTCCCAAGGGTTCCTCAACTCAAATGATCAACCTGAGGTTCATACAAACTTCAAGGTGATAGTGCTATATGCGCATCAGATAGGATTCCACTCATGCCACCCTCAGTTATGACATTAGATCAAAAAGTGCTCAGAGACTCTTCCTCGTACTGAATTAGAATGAAAGGTTGTTTATAAAGGTACAATTGGAAATTTCTTCTAGCTATGAAAATAGAAATATCATTGACTCAACTTATAAATGCTAACTAATCAATTCATGAAAGGACAAAGGCTAATCTACTTGTAGAAAGAAAGTTATGTTATCTTGCAGAATTCATCAAATTACCTCATCTACTTGCAGAAAGGAAGCTAATTTATCTTGAATAATTCATCAAACTACCAATCATAATTGCATGTACCATGTACCTAGTTCACACTTTCTCATAAATTAGTAACCTACTTGCATGATAAAGAAACTAACTCTACTATGTTTTTGCAGTGAAGAAAATGAAGGGTTGGAGTGGCCTCGGAGCTTTCCTTGATCATAAAATCATAGTTGGGGGTCATTATGCATCTATGCTAAGTCAACTTTGTAGTGGGGATCAAACCTAATGAAGGAAAATACTGCTACGAGTTTGCTACAGGTGATTTCTACAAGAGGCCTGTAATGCTACGGGAGGGCATCCGAGTGGTTTTTGAAGGTGAAAACATTGTCTTGAGGATATGGAGACGTGGATGGAAGTTGAAGCAAATGGAACGAGGTTGGTTTGAGACCCTATCCAAGCTCAGGACCTCTCAAAGGCCTGTCTTACACTAAGATGAGTGCTCTCAATGTACTAGGAAGAATGACTTCTAAAACAGGGTTTTGGGATAGAGTTTGGAAGTGGAAGGAGAAGATGAAGGAGCTTAGGATGGACGTGGTGAAGGTGCCCTTCCCTGCAAATCAACCAACCATGCAATCAATCACATGCATGTATCCATTTATCATTAACAAAATGAAATGAATTATGATGGAAAAGATGAGTTGAATTTAAATAACATCTAATTCATGCAATACCACTGATCTAATCACTAAACTGACTTCTAAGGTACATAGAGCAAATGTAAAATAGGACAACTAACACTAATATATTTCCAAGAAATCGTAAACACAATCTTTTTGGGCTGTGGTTGTGAATCCTTCCACTCATTCTCCCACAATAGAGGTGATGTAGAGGCTGCAACCACATGATTTTATAGATTAATATCTACTTAAATGCAAGAAACTATGAACTAATTGGAATCAAGGAGAAACATAAATACAAGAAGAGGGACCAAAGCCTCTGGGTTGGGCCCAAACCCAAGTGTCTCATCCCTTTGAAATTAACTCAGATGTAGCTTAAAATACAACTTCTCATTATCAGAAAGTGTAGGTCTAATACATCACATAAAAGTTGGAAATAACAATGTCAAGCTTGAAGCTCAATAACTATACTAGACGAACAAAAAATTTGAATCGTAATGAGGTATTTTTATAGTTTATTTATACAAAATGGTACCTGAGGTAGATCCCTTGAAAGTAGGAGTGGTGCCCTCCTTGAGCTCGAAAATGGTGGATCTTGTCCCTCTTGATCTTCACTTGGACTAGAAGTCACTCGACTGCCAATGAACTTGAACTGGTGAGAGAGAATATGGTGCTCCCAAGTCGAGTTTAGGGAGTTAAGGAGGTGAACAAAACCCCTATATTCTCTCATAGTTGTCTCCATTAAGACCTTAAATAGTAATAGCCTAAAAAATGCTTCATTTTCCTACAATTAAACCACATTCTTCCATATACTATGAAAAACACCTTTTACTCTTACAAATCATAATAAAACAAAAAATGTGAATTAACGTAAGAGAAGGATAGTTTTAAGGCTGGAGGATGGCATATTGATCTTCAAAATGTACCTATTGATGGGACTCGTCAGGTACATGTAGATATAAGATTGAAAGCCTTAATTTTCTCTCCATGGATTCTAATCTCATTCTCTTTGTCTATACATTACTCTGTTGAAGTTAAATGTATAGGATTCTATTGATTAGCCCTCTGCACCATACTTCCTTCTTTATTTATTCACGCACCTATACTACAACAACTTAGAAAGGTCTGTTACACAGTAAAATGTCACTGCCATCATGTCAGTCTCCCTACTGTGCCATAAAGTCACATTCACCTTGACTATGCCCTCTGAAATGGCTAGAAAACCCTCTTTGCCTAAGTTAATTGAATCATCGCGACTGTTTGTTAAATAACCGCGCTGACCGGCGGAGGCTAGTGTAACTGCTGCGCTGCCAGCGCGGAAGCACATGTGTATTCCGCGCTGGTCCAATTTCACGGACAGCGCGCCCTCCGCTTGTACTATTGAGCGCTGACCAGACCTCTTCTATAATAGATCTGCGATGCCAGCGCGCCAGCCCAGTTTTGCACCCGCGCTGATCCTGTTTAGGCGAATTTATTCTAACAGCCAACCTTCCAGATGACTCCAGACTTGGTTGTTAGCATTGTTGAGGTCGCCATCCTTTCTCTGGCATGTTTGTTCGACTGATCATCCACTTATCTTGGGGGAGAGCTCACCCCTTACCTATTCATGGAGACTCCTTCTCCTTTATAAGCCTCCTCCATTGCCCATGAGCAGCTAGTTTGGAACATATAGACTTTGATTGAGGAATTCTTAGTGCATTAGTGCTGCTCTTTGTAGGCATTTGGTGTGTTGTGTGAGGATTGTTTTTGAGCTTGAGGAAGGTTATGAGCTTGTTGCCTTGTATGTGAGAGAGAGACCTCTTTGACTTGGGAGATTTGCTTCAAAGGTGAATGCTTGGAAGACATGCTGGCTGGACCCTCTAGAGAAGGACTCAGCGTCAGGACTTCGGTTGTACCTTACTCTATTTTCTGATTAATAAAGATAGATGACTACTCTTATGGTTCCATTTCCATTTGTCCTATGAATGATTAATGTAAATTGTATCCTTCCTGACTGATACATAGTTGTTTTTAGTAGATTTTATGCTTGTGTTTGTTCTCTCTTTGCTTGTGCGAGTGTCTGTCTGCGAGGATAGTGGAGGACTGTGATCGGCTGGAGTGAAGGAGCGAGAGGATCATCTCTTCGACAAACGTAGCGTCGGAATCCAAGTAGGTTTCTTTTACCCACTTGTTAATTACAACTAGGAACCTGCAGTGTAGCATTGTTTGATTGTTGCTAGACCCCCTTTGGGCTAGTAGGGATCGCCACTATCCGTAGAGGGGATTTACCTCTCCAACACTATAAACTATTGAGCATTAGTGGTTTAAAGCCTTGTCAAGCTGAGGGTGTTCATGCATGTTTGGAGTGAAAACAGAATTGAAATAGTCATTTGACTTGATCTAAACCTTAATCCATTCCAATAGTTTAGAGAATAATATTGAAGATTTATACATTACTAGGCATCTCTGAGCTACAACCTAGGAGAGTTTCTTGGAGTGCTAACATAATTGGCACTGTTTCCAGGGAGAGGAGACTAAAGCTCAACCTCCCTAGGAGACGACACAGATCCAGCTTTGATGATAGACAAAGTCTGGGCACTTTTCGGTTGTAATCATCTATCTGGCGACTCTACTAAAGGACGAACCTCTTGGTGACTCCACTTCATAGTTTTGGCTTAATTTGTGATGCATACTCGAAGAAATCCTTAGAAGCCACAAGTTGACCTAGTATCTGACCTAAAAAAATCATCAAAGAAAGAAAGGTGTTGCAGAAAGGAGCATCAGGTTCCGGTAGTTCTAAACAATATTTTATACCTCTTCAATAAAATCCTGCAATATAACAAATACATGTTGAGAGTATAGCATCTAATACTAGCAGTGAAGAAAAAATATCAGAGATTCATAAAGCTCCTTATTCTTTAGGTTCTCCTTTTGCTGTAAGCCCAAAGGGAACTTCACCTCTTACCCATCATACTCCTTTAGTCCTATCAATCACTCCTCAACCCTATATCATTTAGACTTCCAGTACCCTTGTAGCCACCACAGCTATGGTAGGACCACAAGAACCTACCAAAATGGAAATAATCATAGCTGCTAGGTATGGACCTCTAGTACTTCCCACTCCTTTGAATGCCATGCCTATTGGAGAGTATCTGAAGTATATGCCTAAGTTCACTAGGACTAAAGGTGTTATAGCTGAAGAACATATTGAATCATTTTATAGCTATGTTGATAACCTGGACATTAGTGAAGATGATGTGTGGATGAGAGTCTTTGTCCAAAGCCTAGATGGAGAAGCTAGAAAATGGTTTAGAGAACTGACCCCAAGGTCTATAGCAGATATTGAGGCTTTAGATGATGCATTCTTAAAGCATTGGGGAGATAAGAAGGATCTAATCTACCACCACACCAATTATGGAAACTTAAAGAGGGAAAATGGTGAGTTGTTGTTTGATTTCAATAAGAGATTTAACCGCATGTAAAACAAAATACCAGCTGAAGTAAAACCCACCACTACCTCTGCTAAACTCACCTTTGCCAGTGCTTTTGATTCTAACTTTTGTCTACTATTGAGGGAGAGATGATGTGCTACCTTGACTGATATGCAGGATATAGCCTTGGAAGTAGAATCAAACATCATGGTTGCAGAGAAGCTTAAGGGGAATGTTGACAGAGGGCCGAATCTTCATCATCTTCAGATCCAAAGATAGATAAAATGACCAAGATGATAGATTCATTAGCTTATGAAATATCCAAATTAAAGGTTGAGAAGCACCCTGTGAAAGGAAGAGTTCCTAATACCTTTGCTCCTAGAAATCCAAATCCATATAGAACAACTAATGAGTAGCTACAGATTTTGCAAAGAAGAAAAGATGCCAATGAAGACCAAAGGGTGAAGAGCCCTTTTCAAAATGTAGTCATGGAAAAAGAGCAGTTTGAAGAAGATGATGAGATCCATTGTATGGAAGATAAAGGCAATACCTCCTTTTTGACCTTAGTTGCCTATGAAAAGTCATTATTCAATGCCCAGATCAGCCAAGAGTGGGATGGTGAAGCTGTTCTACAAACTAATGATCAACACAGATATGATATGAGGTCAAAGATGAATAATGCCAAGTAAACTCCTGTTCAGAAAGCTATTGTCCCTGCAATACAACAAGCTAATAAGTAGAAATGATTGGTAGTTGATCCCATCATCCTCAAAGCTCCAGCTCATGAGGTAAGAAGCCTTCACAAGTCTCCTTCTCATTTCAGTTTTGAATCAGAAATCTAGAAGCTAAAAATACTTATACCTCTGATTGAACTAGTGAAGAATGAATCCTTCAAGAAATCTATCCTTGAGGCCCTTGAGCCTAAAGCCATCCAAGCCTCCACTGACTATGTAAATCTACAAGATGACAAACCGGTTGTTGTTCTCAGCCCAATGATTGAAAATTATGATGAAAACTCCCCATCATTCTATGTCTCTTTGACTATTCATGATAAAAATTTTCACAACTACCTTTTGGACACATGAGCTAGCCATAATCTAATGCGCAAGGCTGTCATGGATGAGTTGGGTCTTGACATTACCAAGCCTTATCATGACCTATTTTCTTTTGACTCTAAAAAGTGAAATGTTTGGGATTAATCAAGGACCTAGCCATAACCTTATCTTAGTTGCCCATGAAAATCATGATGATGGATATTGTGGTAGCAGATGTACCCCCCAAGTTCAACATGTTGCTCTCTAAAGGTTGGACCAAGAGATTAGGTGGAACATTGCAAAATGATCTGTCCTACGCTATTGTCCCAGTTTTTGGAGGTGAGAGCAGGAGATTATACAAAGAAGCTCAGTTGGCTTATATCATTAGTGATGAAAGGAATCGCACTAATCATCCCATCTATGCTATCGACACTGTTTTTGGAGCCTGTATTCTTCAGATTGAAGAATCCCAGTTGGCCTCCACACAGCTTAAGAAATCGGTTTGCCAAATCACAGAGGAAGAAGGCCCACAAATTTGGGACATGTTCTTTGATGGATCTTGCTCTAAGGAAGCTGCAGGGGCAGGTGTAGTCCTTGTGTCCCCCGCATAGGAATGCATTCATTTATCTTTCAAATTAACTTTTTAGGCCACAAATAACATAGCAGAATACGAAGCCTTGATATTAACGCTGCTAAAGAAATGGGCATCAAAGGTCTGAAGGTGTTTGGAGATGCAAACCTTATCATTCAGCAAGTGAACAAAAATTTCCAAGCAAAGTTTCCAAGGTTGAAAGCATTTCTTACATCCTGAGAATGAAGAACCAACTTGTTGTTTCCCTTGCTATGTCTACTAGCACGTTTATTCCTCCTTTGCCTCCTAAATTGACTTATGAATTTCAGGTGAAATATAGACCATATCTGCCTGACAATGTCAAATACTAGAAAGTTTTTGAAGATGATGATGAAATTGCTGATATTTTTTCTTGGGAATACAGTGATCTTACGACCTATGACACCAACATCATTCCGCATAAGATTCCATTGGCGAAGGACACCATCCCTTTTAAGTAGAAATTAAAACCTATCAGCACTCTCTTATTACCTTTAATTGAAAAGGGAATCAAAAAACTATTGGAGGACAACAAAAAGAGCTAGGATTCCAAGTTGAAGGTTGAACTATAGGCTAGCAGAGTTACCAACAAGAATTCCATAGGAAATTCTCCATTTAAGCTGGTTTATGGCGCTGACGCTGGTTTTCCTGTCCAGGTGATTCTCCCTGTGGCCAAATTCTTGCAAGAAGAACACGATAAAGAGAATGACATAGCGAGGAGAATGAGTAACTTGGTTGAATTGCAGCAGATCAAAGAACAACTCGTTGAGAAGTTAAGAATTCATCAGAAGAAGATCAAAGAAAACTTTGATAGAAAGGCAAAAATAGATAGTTTTTAGGTTGGTGACTGGGTTCTCAAATGGGATGAATTGAAGGAAAGGAAGGGCAACCATGGTAAATTTGATGCCTTATGGACAAGATCATTTGTCATTGCTCAAATTTAGCAGAACAATACCTTTACTCTACACAGTCTGGAAGGAGAAGATGCTTTTGGTGGCCTATTCAATGGGAAATTCTTGAAACTTTATTTCATTTAAGGCTTTAAATCCTTGATATTGTAAATATGTTTTTCAATTTTATTTTCTATGCAAAATAAACTCCATGCCCAATGGAACACTTGGAGATAGATTTGATTTTGGCTTTACAGGAAAGGTATTGGTCTGTGGTTCTTGAAACCTCGCAGGGAGGCTTTCATCCATAGAAGGAGCTACTGTTAGCCCTGTTGGCATGTGGCCCAAAACGGATCCAAAACACTCTCGAAGTCTTCAAAATCTTCTTAAATATCATTCAAAAGATCAAAACAATCACATGCCAAGAGCCCTTAGAATGGCTAAAACATTATCGGGAGGCAAAAACCAAAGAAAACCATGAAAAAATAGAGTATTGGAGGCATGAGTAGTGAAATGCACAGTAGTTGTCAGATCTGGCTGATCAATGGTCCAGATCTGATCAGCAAATCACAATTGGCGGTGGCAATCGGTAGTTGCAATCAATGATCGCAATCGGTGGTGGCAATTGGCGGTGGTAATCGGCGCGGACCATATAAGACTTGCGATAGCGATCGACAGAGTCAATGTGGACTGTGGATCAAGCGTGAAAATCAACAGCCCACATTGCATCACAGGTTCGCTATCGGAGATTACAAAGAGTGCTTGCAAATGGCTCGGGGCATGAGTGATATGTGATTGCGATCAATCACATCGCTATATCGCATTGGAGCAACACCATGGAGCGGGGCCTATGCACATGTACACATCTGTGATCCAATGAACCAGACTCGACGGTTATATAAATATTATTACATAAGATTTGAGATCCACCAAAAGGCATTTTCCTATGTATTTTCACATATTTCTTTATTTTACAAAATACAAAGAAACAACGTTGATGCGATAAAACCCGGACCCGAAGGGGTTCGAGAATGAAAATATATAATATTTCAGATCTGCCAAAGCCATTTTTTCAGGTTTTTCACGTTTTTTAACGAATTTCAAAATACAAAGGGAATATTGGGAACATGCTATTTGTGACTTGCAATAGCGACAAGGACAGACTTGATAGAGGAATAGACCGTGTTTAAGGACTTTTGAAGTCCAGAATGAACATAGTTTTGGTGGATTTTCATAGTTGAATGCATCTCTCTATGTAAATAATAAAACAATCATTTGGTATTCGAAAGGATGTCAAAATCCTGAAGACCCATTCCATTACAGAACAAAGGCCGGGAAACAGAGGCCGAGAGATAGAGGTTGGGATACAAAGGCCGGGAGATAGATTGTCGGGAGACAGATGGTCAAAAAGGGAAAAATTCCACAACTTGATGCAGCCTGCAACAAAAGTGATCATGGAGCATCGCTAGCATGAACGAGCCATTTGACAATGGAACACATTTACCAGAATTTGGTTACTATGTTGTTAGAAAAAAGACCTCTGGCTCATATCTATTAAATCATGGCATCAAGTAGTTAGAAGCCAGAGGGGATAGATTAAGACACCTTGAGCCTCAGAGATCCCAAGGGCATTGTAAAAGGCCTATAAATGGCTAAAAGTTAGAAGTAATAGAGGTTCAACTTTTGGAGATTGTGGATACTCCATTCCTTGCAGCGTCTCATCTTCATTCCAATAATACAAGCTTCTTTTGCTGTTACATGTTCAATTCCCATTTTCTCCTATGTTCTAAGCTTGTACTTGAATAGGTTATTCATGTTTTCTTCCATGTCTAATGCCAGATAACTATCATCTTATCTCTACATTGATAAATTAGATTTGCAAGTTTCATCTACTTTCTGTAGCTAGCCATTCATATGTGTTTATGTATGCATCTGTTGTTACAATGTGTATTCTCCATCTATCCATTGAATATATAAACTATTGAGCATTAATGGTCTAAAGCCTTGTCAAGCTGAGGGTGTTCATGCATATCTAGAGTGAAAACAAAGTTGAAACAGTCATCTGACTTGATCCAAACCTTAATCCATTCCAATAGTTCAGAGAACAATATTGAAGATTTATATGTTACTAGGCATCTCTGAGCTACAACCTAGGAGAGCTTCCTGGAGTGCTAATAGGTCACTTGTTGGTAAGATGATGATTTCAAGCTCCCCTCCTTGATCTTAAGAGTTGTCCATGTTCTCATATTTATGCAGCGTGTGTCATCTTTGTGCATAGGGGATGTTGTTTTGCTTCAAGGGAAAGCATGTGCGCATGAGTGGTTGTCATCACATAGATGTGTTTCACACTCACTTCACGCATTCTTGTAACGAAGATTGTTGCATCAAGGAAAATATGTCTTATGCATTTTGGATGGTCTACGCTGCGTCACTAAGTGCCCGTGTGTGATCATAGTCGAGTCCTATCACTATTTACATCTATGTCACTGATCTCAAACTTAGCCATTTCCTAAGCAACCTAGCCTCATTTAGCTTCCTGGAACTTTGCACTTTGCCTATACAACCATAAAGCTTCCTCCCTTTCCCGTTGAAACCTTGAAGCCTGCGGAGACCCCAGCCAACATTGCTCTCCAAAAATGTGCAGAGAAATCAGGAAGCCAACACTGATCTCGAGTAATGTCTAGAATAGTTCAGTTTCCCTCCATTCAGATAATGTGCAAAGGTGTCCTCCTAGGACCCTATCCTGTAACAATGTCCTATGCCTTAAAACTATGCAGTGTTGTCCAAGTTGTCCTGTCAGTCTTGCATGCAGATACTGTGTAGATGGGCCTCCCATGGCCTCATCCTAGCAGCAGTCACTCCCCACTGAAACCACGTTGATCCATCACTCAGTGAAAAGGTGACATGCTGAGATCACTCCCAAGGAATTGAGGAGAAGGACCAAGAGACCAAGTAATGGAAAATATCAGGACAATACGCAAACTCCATCGGATGCATGATCATCTCGAGGGTAAGTATGGTAAGTAAAGAACACCTTTCGAATTACACCTCTTAGTTGTGTTTACAGTATTTCTTGTCACTTTCATATCATCTTGTCCTCAGTAACATGCATGTGCGCAAACAAAAAAAAGTCATTTCACGTGTTTCATCTACATGTCTTTCTTTCTTTTCACTTGTTTGTCCAACTGTCGTCTTCAGCATGTTGATCGCTATGTCATGCTTGCGACCTTGTTTTGGTGATGTTGAAGGTTTGTGTTTGAGTTGTGTTCAATATGTAAACATTTATCACACTCACAGATGATGTTGTAAGAATTGTCGCACAAGTGTCGTCATAGTCATCTAAATGTCTATCCGAAGTGTCGCACTTGTTGCTTTCACCACCAGACAATTGCGTAGTCAATCACATTGAGCATATGTTGTCTTTTTGGTTTGAGGTATCCTGTCATCAAGTCATGTTGAGTGTGTTCACAAGATTATGTATCCATGAGTTCACTCGCTCACACACAACCATTTTTATGAAAGTCTGTTGACCAGACCACCCTCCATCAATTGGACCTTCATTGAGCTGCACTGTGTAGTATCAGCCCTTAGAGATCATGTACTGCTACCAAGAATTGCATAGAACTTGAGGTTGCCTCCCATAAAGTCTGCACCATGCAATCCTAGAATCAACATGAATGACTGTCACTAAGAACAATGTAGAAGTTTCTCAACAAGCCATCTTAATTTGCTTTGCCCGCAAGAAAATCTATCAAGCCTCCCATTGGTCAACTAGAGAGTTTGACTGAGAAGTGACCCCAAGCTTCACTCCTCCAAAACATTGCACATAATCTTCCAGCATTCCCACCTCTACTGACTGAAGAAATTGTGCAGACATGAAGGACAGGAAACTAGTTCCTGTCTTTGTATTGTCCTCTAAATATGCACAGTTCTATTAGCCAGACTCCTATTAGCTGACGTGCTTCTCCTCCTGAAAAATGTGTAGTTTCTTGGGCTATCGTCTAGCGGCACCATGCCGTGATCAACCCAGAAACTATGCAAAGATGTCCTACAGGCCAACCTCCCAGTTCTGTGGAGTTTTCACTAGCAATCTCTCGTAGCCCGCTACGAGCCTCCCTGGAGAATCTGCATAGTTTTCACTGCAAGTGTCCTCCTTGCTTCCTGCATTGCCTCCCTGGAAAATTTATGCAAATATGCCCTTCAGTCAAGCTAGATCCTGTAGATAGTGACTTCTGATCTAGACTGACCATATCACCCTCCCAGTGACCTCTACGCAATTTTCCTTGATAGTGCCTGGAGCCCGCTTCCCGGGCTGAAATGTGCTTTGCGCAGTTTTAGAGCCTTGTCCTCTCTCTTGGTCACCTGCACCTGAAAACAAAATATGATACACCATGGTAGACTAGGAGATTTCTGGATTTGATTTCATCTCATCATGAGTGATGTTGGGTGCAGGATACCCCAAGGCAAGTTTTGGGGCTTAAAGCCCAGATTTTGACTAAATCCAATGTAAAGACTCTACATTTTATGGGCGCAAAATGTGAAGATTGTAAATGAGTCATAGGGTTGTCCACCCTCTTTTTTGTAATGTAATGTCAGCTTGAGAGTTCTACTCATGGTCCGTGGACCATGGGATTGTATAAATAGAGTGAGGCTCTAAGTTGTAAATTAAGAGATCAAGTCATGGAATAGAAGCATAGTAGAAGTTCTAATTGTAGAGTCGAGTCTTTGGGTCGTAGAGTAGGAGAAGGCTCTGCAACTGAGTGTGCAAAGGCCTAGTAGTCTGTAGCTAAGTGCGCAGGCCCCTGCAGCTAAGTGTGTAGGGTGAGTCGAGTCTGTAATTGTTGGAGAAGTAATAAAGAGAAGTTTCATATCAATTATGTGTATCTTTTTCCTATTTTGTGCATTTTATGTATTGGGTATAAGTTGCTGCGGGAACTTATATGATTGTGTTAACTAAGATAATATAAGATAATGTATCTATTTATGCGAAGTTATAAGAATATAACTAAGATCCATGGTGTAACTTGCGCAAAGGCGATTTTAATGGATCGCGAAGGTCTCGCAGGTCAGGACAGTGCACGAAGTGACCTGCATGAAGCTATTCACAGTTGGACTAAGTCGACCCCTTAGACATCTCCAGGGTGCTTAAAATTGGTTATAGCATCCCCCCATACTGATTCGGGTGAGACCTCAGTCCGCGCTCTATGGTTTGTTACCAAAAGGGACAATAGTGTAGGGATTTGTTTGGCTAATTAACTCCAACCCTAAGTCAAGCCCTCTTAAGCCAACAAATGGCTCTATTTCTAGGACCAGAATCTGCATAGAGATTTCTAATGTCGCATCAATGAAATCCAACTAAAAATGAAATTGAAGTCTAGTTGGATAGGAAAATTCATGAGATCGCAGCACAGGAGAACATGAATCTACGACTGACAAAAGAAGAGTGGTTAGACTGCTACTTGTACACAGAGATCCATGAAGTTTTCTTCCCGTCTTTCCCTATTGAGTTTTATGAGTGGATTGTGAAGCTAGTAGATAGCCAAGGAAGGTGGAAACTTGATGGTATTATTGTGTGGACCCTAGAGTTGATGCACAGATTGGAAGTGTTGGAGGATAAGATCGTGTGTGCTATTGATCAATGGCTCGGTCAGATTATAGGAGGATTCATTACTAAGTTCGCGGTAAATAATTCAGTCAACTATAGCGAGGCAAAGTGATGCTTACTCAAAGGAATATGAGGAACGTAAAGTCTCTGAATACTTGGATTAAAATGATATTGTATGAAAAGAGGATTATGAAGTTACATTGATGTTCGGGGCCACGCGAAGTGGAAAAACTTATAGAAACGAAGGAAGTAAGGGACCAGAGAATAGCCCATTGATTTGACCTTCACGAGGGGACAAAGAATAGATCGTGAAGGTCCCTCCATGAAGTGTGATCCATTTGATAAGGAAGATAATTTCGTGCATACCACCCCCACCCACACCACCACCAGCTTCACCACCATCACCTTCATCTTTGCCCGTACCACCTCCACCGCCACCGCGATTAAATATGGCAAGCATGATAAATTTGCCTGTGTTCAAGGGACTAGGAAGTGAAGATTCAAACCAGTTTTGGTTCTTGGAAAAAGCTGTATGGGAAGCACAGGGAGCTACAGATGACAATATAAAGAAAGCAACACTGGTTAGTTCCCTATAGGATCATCATTGACTTGGTACATTAAGAACATAAGTGATAATCTGAATGCAAGAATCATGGATATTCAAGCTGTGCTAAATAATGAATTTAGCAAGTCTAAGTCAGAGGCATAGTTGATCATTGGGTTCAAGGAAATCATGATGCTACTAGGCAAGACTCCTTGGGAGTTGGATCAGAGGCTAAAGTGTACAATTCACAAAGCTAATATGACTTTGACGGATGGACAACACCGTGAATAGTTTGTAGCATCCCTAACGCCGCATTTGAGGAACACACTTTCGTAGCAGAGGTTAATGACTCAGGTAGAGGCCTTGGATATTGTGATGAGGCTGCATGAGACCCCAATATAGTATCCTAACTTGGGAGTTCAGCAGATCCAGGCACAATTGAAAAACTTATGCCTTGAAATGAAGAGTCTGAAACAGGACAAAACAACTCGACTAGAAGTGCACGAAGAGGTGTGGTGCGTAAAATGCAAAGGTCAGGGTCATGACAAGGACCACTACCCAATGTTCATGAATTATCTCACGGGGGAAGGCCAAAAGCACAAGTAGGACTAAGCGCAGTGCCTGATGTGTGGTGCATAATTTTCCAAATAGGAGGAAAGCACACTATGGACAACTGCCATTTGTTGCAGAAGTACACGTAGAATTCGCAGCAATTGTTCTATAATTTCTGTAGATTGGTAGGACACGATGAGCGCACTTGTAGAAGATATGAGCTGATGATGGACAGAATTCCCACCTACAGAGTTGTATAAAATTTGTGTAGGTTAACTCGATAATGCAATATAAATCAAAGCGGAATAATATGACCTACTTCTACTATCAATTTGCAGAAGATCAAAGATCAAGTTGAACAATATAACCAGAAGAAGAAGAATTAATGGCACAATACACATGAAAATACTTTGGGGAAAGCCTCAAATTAAATTGGAATATTCTTGTTGCCATATTTCAACACTCCCTCTCAACAAGAAAGGGACTATTTTCCACCCCAATCATGTCTCTATGGAACTCAAATTTACACTTTGACAATGCCTTTGTCAAAATGTCAACATCTTGCTCCTCTGGTGAAATTTACTACAGAAACATGATCCTCCTCACTACACAGTCTCTGAGATGATGATACCGGATGTTGATGTGGTTGGAACTATCATGAAATATTGGATTCTCAAAGAGATTGATACAACTCTGATTATCACAATAGATCACAGTTAGATCCATCCTCTGATCAAACAAACCAACTAGGATTTTTCGCATCCAAATTGCCTCACATGTTGCCTGACTTGCAACCATGTATTATTCTTCTACTGAGCTGAGTGCAATCGACCTCTGTTTCCTGCTATACCAAGAAATTACCCCTGACCCAAGGTTGAAAATTCCTCCCGATGTGTGCTTCCGATCTGATGGACTCCTTGCCCAGTCTGCATCAGTGAGGCCCTGTAGCTTCACCCCCTTTGTCCATATATACCATAATCCATACTGAGATGTGCCTCTAAGGTATCTCAATACATGCTTTTCCACCTTCCAAAACATCTTGGTAGGCTAAACCATCGCTTGTCTCAGCTAGTTCACTGCATATCACAAATCTAGTCATGTGTTCACTAAGTATATCAGTGAACCCACAAACTGCCTGTACATAGTAGCCTCTACCACTTCTCTTGAAGTAGCAACCTCCTTCCTCCACTGACCTGCTAGAGAAGTCTGCATGGGCTTGCACTTCTCCATGTGGAATCTCCTGAGTATCTCGTTGGCATACTTGCCTCAAGACACAAAGAACTTCCCATCCTTCTGCCACACTTCCATGCCAAGGAAGTAATGCATGAGACCCATGTCTTTCATCTTGAATTCTCTTGCAAGGCATGATCAACTAATCATCACCAGTCAATAGTACCTTGTAAGGCATGATCAACTAATCATCACCAGTCAATATGAGATCATCAACATAAAGTATGATGATCAACAACTTACCTTTAACCGTGATGTGGTGCAGGTTCACATTCGCTTCACTCTTCGTGAAGCCCAACTCGGTGAAGTAGTTGCCTATCATGGTGTACCAAGCACGAGGTGCTTGCTTCAGTCCGTACAATGCTCTCTTGAGTTGGCACACATGTGACTCATGATTTAAGGCATCAAAACCTTCTGACTACTCTATGTACACCCCTTCCTTAATCTGGCTATCGAGGAATGCAGTCTTTAGATCCATCTGATGGATCTTCCAACCCATCTGTGTTGATAGTGCCAACATGGATCTTATAGTTGAGTACCTTGCGACAGGAGCAAAAGTCTCATTATAGTTAATCCCCTTGACTTGTGAAAAGCCACAGGAAACAAATATTGCCTTATGCTTCTCCACACTACCATCAACAGCTTGCTTTACCTTGTAAAGCCAATGGGAACTCACAACTGACTTGTTCTTCGGCCTCAAAACCATGTTCCAAACACTGTTACGAACTATGGGGTCATACTCCTCCACCATAACATCAACCCAAATCGGCTGCTGCACTGCTTCCTCAAAGGAAGGTGGCTCGGTCTCAACACATTCCCCAACAAGGGCCATGTATCCAATGTACCTCTTAG
>APFE031590638.1:10752-35142 GCA_000404065.3 Pinus taeda | reverse complement strand
TTGGTTAAGCTTTGGCTGCTGCATAATATATTGCAATGCATGGGTATCTGAATAAAGTATGAACTCTTTTGACATTAGATAGTGTCTCCACTTCTTCAATGACTGTACAACTGCATAAAACTCTTTATCATAAAAATAATACTTCTTCTTTGAATCATTCAGCTTTTCACTAAAATTAGATATACGTCTATCTTCCTGACTTAAAACACCTCCAATAGCTTCTCCACTGGCATCACATTTCACTTGGAAAGGTTTACTAAAATCAGGTAGAACCAAAATAAGTTTTTCAGTGATCTTGTTCTTCAACAACTGAAAATTCTTTTATGCTTCAACAATCCATCTAAATGGTTTTTTATCCTTCTTTATGGTCTCAATAATAGGAGCATTGATCTTACTAAAATTCCTTATGAATTTCCTATAAAAACTAGCAAGACCATAAAAATTTCTTACCTCAAAGATGCTTTTAGGTGAAGGCCACTCCATGATTTCCCTGATCTTCTCTGGATCCATCTTCAATCCTTCAGCAGAAACAACAAAACCCAAATACACTAATTGTTCTTTAATGAATGAGCATTTCTTCAAATTCAATAATAATTTCTCTTGCTGTAAGCTTTGTAAGACATAATTCATATGTCTCATGTGCTCCTCCTTAGACCTATTGTAAACTGATATATCATCCAAATATACTATTACAAATTTACCAATATACTCTTTAAGAACTTCATTCATGAGTCTCATAAATGTACTTGGTGCATTTGACAACCCAAAAGGCATTACTCTCCATTCATATAATTCTTCATTGGTCTTAGAAGCAGTTTTCCACTCATCCGCTTCTCTTATCCTTATCTGATGATACCCACTCTTAAGATCTAGTTTTGTAAAATACTTTGCTCCACCCAAACAATCCATCAAATCTTCAATTCTCGGTAAAGGAAATTTGTACCTGATTATTATTTTATTGATGGCTCTTGAATCAGTACATATTTCCAGCCTCCATGTTTCTTTGGACTCAACACTGTTGGTACTGCACCAAGACTCAAGCTGTTTCTGATCAGTCCTTTGTCAACCAGTTCCTGAACCTGCTTCCTAACCTCTTCATATTCTGTGGGAGTCATTCTGTAAGCTGCTTTGTTAGGTAGATTTGCTCCAGGAATCAAATCTATATGATGGCTAATTCTTCTAATGGCTGGTAACTTATTAGGAAAATCATCAACAATGATATCACAATAGTTGTCCAACATTTCTTGAGTTTCAATGGGTAAATCAGAAACTTTAGTAGATGTCATTATTACCTTGGGCTTGCAAATTACAACAAAATTTACCTCATTCTCTTCAATCTACTACAAGTATTCCTTTCGTCCTAGTAATAGAGTTTTCGGATTGGTCTTCTTTCTTGATGCATCTTCTTCTCCCATAGGCAGTAATGTATGATTGATACCATCTTTACCAAACTTGTAAGTGTTTCTTTTTCCATCATGCATAGCTCCTCTGTCATATTGCCAAGTTCTTCCAAGCAATATGTGACACACATCCATGGGCATCACATCACATACAATTTTATCCTTATATTTGCCCAACTACAACTCCACTTCACACTGCTCGTTCACTAACAACTGATGTCCCTTTTGTAACCATGACACCTTGTAAGGTGTTGGATGTTTCATTGTCTTCAACTTCAATTTCTCCACCTCTTCTGTAGAGACCAAATTATCAGTGCTGCCACTATTAATGATCATCTGACAACATTTCCCTTGAACCTTACTCATTGTTTTGAACAAAGTCTTTCTTTGTGATGGTTCAACTATCTCCTTTTTTGGCTTGAGAAAAACTTTACTAACTACCAAAGATTCTCTTCTCTCTGGTACATTTTCTTCTTATGTCACTGTTGCTGCTTCTTCCTCAACTTGAGCAACAATTGCATTCCTCTGACTTATTCCTACATTCTTTGGGCACTCAAACACTCTGTGTCCCAGTTTGTTACATCTTTAACATCTTACTTCTCCTCCTCTGCCTCTGCCTCCTCTTCCTCTAGAAAAACTCCCTCTACCACTTGCATCACCTCCTCTGGGTGCATGCTGATTTGAGTTTCTGCTAGCTCCATCTTTAGGTGTTGTATATCTTCCTCTACCACCTTGGTTTCATTTCCCTCGGAAATTACCTCTTCCTCTAGCAGACTACTTCCTCATGAGTTTTTTTCTTCATCTTTCAGTACCATCTGGTAAGCTTCTTCTACTGTTTTAGGAGACAGTATAATTATCTCATCTTGAAGGTCCATCCTAAGACCATTCACATAACTAGCCACCTTCTCATCTGTATCCTGAGTTTGTCCAGCCCTTATAATTACCTTATAGAATTCCTCTATATATTCTCTCACTGTCATAGGCCTCTATCTAAGATTCTGCATCTGTCTGAACAAGGTTTGTTGATAATTACTTGGTAAAAACTTACCTCTTAGCTTTGCTACCATCCTATTCCAATTTCTGATTGGTTGCTTGCCAAGGCTCTTTCTCTCTGCCTGCACTCCATCCCACCAAAGTGTTGCATGTCCTTTTAGCTTGGTGACAACAAACTTTACTTTCTTTTCATCTTCTGTTTCTTCATAATCAAAGAATTTCTCCATGCCATTAATCCAGTCTGTCAATTTTTCTAGATTCAATCCTCCTTCATATATTGAAACCTCAGTCTTTGGCCTAGCTGTGGATCTCAACATTGACTGGAAGAACCTCATCTCAGGAGTAACTGCTATAGTTTCCTCCTCTCCTTCAGCTTCAACCTCAACCTCACTAACTTATCCATCATTTATATTTTTCGCTGCTATTAATGCTTCTAATCTAGCCCGCATCTGTTGGATAACTTCCATCACCTCAGCATTTGCAACTGGTCGACCTCTTCCACCATGTCCTCATCCTCTTCCAACTCTAAAAGCCATATTAGGTTTCCTTCTCTTGCTTCTAAGACTTAGTTCAGTGTCAACAGGTTGCTCTGATACCACTAATCATAGCTTAGGTGCAGGTGATATTGACGAACGTTCAAACCTTGATACAATTTCCTCTAAGTTTGGCTGACTCTCTTGTTCAATCCCAGCTGGAGTATCAGTCATCTATTCTAGACTGACTGTTTATAAATTTTCCATTTTCAGCCATTATCACCAATCCTTTTCCATTAATCGGTCCAACCCTTATATCGGGAACAATTTTCATAACAGAGCCCCTTTTCCTCATTATCGAAGCTGTAATTCCATAGGAATCACGTAATTCACTATGGGCACTGTTTAGAATAGCAATAACGCAAATATGCATAAAATACACTATCAACGGTTTCAATTGCCCATAATGCAATTACACATGAAGATACACTATCGACGTTGTTTTCCCCAAAGGAATGCGTTAACATGCAAATACACTATCGGCGGGGTTTATTCCATAAGAAATGGAATAACACTATTGGCGAGTCGTTATTGGCAATTCCACGAGAAATGGAACAAAACTATCATGCTCCGCTAACAACCTTTTCCTAATGCGGTAACACTATAATATTATTGGCGATCGCAATTGGCGGCTTCAACGTTCCCTCGCCAGGCCCTTTCCACTTAAAACTTGCGATGCGATAACGCTTCACAGAAAAAATAGACTATAAGTCCTCCTTTATAATATTTTGGATCCAAATGTGACGCAACTTCGGATTTTAGTGGTTCAAAATGCTAGTCCCTCTTCACTCAAGCACTACGATGCGATAGTGCTTGCAGACCCAATATGGGTATCAGCCACACTTAATAAGATTTCAAGTCCGGATTCTCAATTCAGACTAAGTTTTTCGCTGGTTCTTAGTGTAAACCAAAATTTAACTTGCGGGATTAAATGACGTGTAAAATGGAGACAGAGCATGCCGATATGAAGGAAACACATTCAAATTGACTTCAATCAAAGTATTAACTAGGAAACCAGGACGAACCACTGTTGTAAAGACTTAAAAGTAAAACGTTGTGTGAAGCCAAAGATACGCATAAATACCAGATTTAACAGACAAGAAGGCGTTCAGATGCATAAAAATGGTTTCGGAGATCACAACATCTCCGGGATCGACCAATACATAGAGATTTTCAACTTTTCCTTCAACAATACGAGATAAACCCACACAGTCAAAATCCCTTTACAATACATAAAAGTTACATATATATTGGTTCATTTTAACAACCAGATCCTAAAACAGAGGCTAACATTTATTACTGCTATCAATTCCGTAAGGCATTCTCCTCGAGAAGCTACACTACACTAACTAATCCTATCTATTTTGTGAGGTATTCTCCTAGAGAACCTCCACTACAGCTTAACTAATCAACACTTATTACATCATGATTTTTTCTTAGATTCTATCCCTATGCTTAACTAGAAAACATGGAAATTGATGGCTAAAGGATCCCACTCCTTTTCTTGTAGATTTTTTGTATTTTTGGAATAAGTTTGAAGTCTTTTCCCTCCAAGTCTCATGCTCCTGCATCATGCTTCACTTCGAGTATGCCATGGTTTTTTAAAATCACATGAATCCTGTTATATTGGAGTGCCATGCTAGATTAATAAGTTCCTATACTTTTTTCACATTAGGTGCACTTCAAAGTTATAAAAAATGGAATAACAAGATAAAAAGGGCATTGTTTAAGGCCATAATTTGGATGGCTAAATTTTTGTAGGAATTTGATGGAACTTAAAAATAAAAATCTAATTTTGTGAGTGTGTGGAAATAGATTCAACACCACCAAAATGTTGCAAGTAATGCTTCCATGTGTTGTTGTGAGTTCTCAAGGGTCAATTTAGAAGTTGTTGTTTCCTATGTATGAGTTGTAGTCTTAATCTTAATGTGTCGAAGCCAATTCTTTATGTTCTATATATTTTTAACTCTTGTGATCAATAAAATATAGTGTGTGTTTTGTGTGTGCAATCTCTCTCATCTCTCAATTTCTAACATGGTATCAGAGCTGGTTCAGCCCTGACTCTCTCCTTAGAGGAGTTGGGATTATGCAATTTTAGCCATGATACTGCTTTGTACATAGATTAGTTTAATAGAGTGTTTGATCTATTGTTTGTATGAATATTTGATTTGTGTGTGGATTGTGGATTGTTGCATGAAAACGATAATTGCAAAGATCTAGTGTTGTTTTTGTTGTGTGAAGTTCCATTGTGGACAAATATTTGTAAAAGAAGAGGAGATTAGCTTGTGAAGGAGCTAGATCAACATAGATTTCTCTTGATCTACTTTAGATCTACAATTGAGGGCAATTTCTACATGTTTTAAATGGTCGTTCTCGAGATTATCAAATGGTGCAAGATGTACAACGACAACATACAAGTGGAATGTTGGCATTTCTCATTCTAGATTTGAACTAATAAAATATTATGGTATTGATTATCTAGAGATCAAGATCCAAATGCTGCAAATTTGATCGAAATACCAATATGAAAAGTTAGTATTATTATATTTGATCTAATCTGTACATGTCAGTAAAGAGCAGTCATTGATTTTTTCTTTGCACAATGTGGTGATTGATGTTTGTATTTTAATTGGTTATAAAAGGGGTTGGTGGTTCTTAAACTGGAAGCCCCGGTATCTGAAAAATCAATTCTCGTGTGTTAGTAAGGTCAATTTGTTTGATAAAATTTTGAACAAATTCGATATCCAGACCTCAATCCTAGCAACTGACGGATAGCTGAAAGTGAAATATCTAATAGATGGTGGTTGGTCCATAGGATGGTTCATTACTTGATGACTCTTATTGTGGAAGCCTCAACGAATCGATGTGTCAATATTGTTAATCTTGCAAAGTTCATCAATGATGTTCAGAAGTGGTTACATTTTAAATGGAGATCAAGTGAAAACTCAAAGATGTGGTGGTGAAAGAACGATGTTTGCGAGATTCTAGAGTGGATGTGAGCATTGATGAAGACGAGTGAGAGACATAGATTATTCTTATTGTTGTAATATGTGTTTTCAATGTTTTCCACGTAAGCATTAAGGGAGGGTTTTGGAAGTAATTCTTCCATGTGTTGTTGTGAGTTGTCAATGTGAGTTCACAAGCGTCAATGTAGAAGTTGTTGTAATGTATGAGTTGTAGTCGTAAAATAAATGTCCCGAAGCCAATGTTTTATGTCCTATATATGTGTAACTGTTGTGATCAATAAATATATAATAGTGTATTTGGTGTTATGTGTAATCACTCTCTGATCTCTCTATATTTTAGCACAAGAACCTGTGGGCACCCAAAATCCTGAATATTAAAAGTTGTAACCCAAATTTCCAAAAATATCTAGGCGATTTTCTAAGAATCATAACAAAATTATGACATCTGTATGGCATTAGTTTGACTGTGACTATAAAATGAACTTCCGAATATAGATAAAAGTAAACTGGCCATTATAAAAAGAAAATAATTGCCATTAAATTTGAAAATTTGGGGAAGTTCTCACCCTTTTTCCTAAAATGATTAAAAAACTAAAATAAATCTATGTTGATGCTTAAGGTTTCTCATCATGGATCCTATGTCAACTCTAAAAACTTACATGAAAAATTCTAATCTGAATGAACATAGAGCCTCTTGGTAATTGGAGCAAATTTCCTGCTCAACGTTTGAGATCATTGCAACTACTAATCGGTAAAACACACAACTATTCTGACCTTCAAAAGATGCACAAAGGCTCTGACTTTGTGGTTGGAATCTAACTGAAGTAAATATATATGAAAATGACAACGTTAAACTTCTTTGGTGACCATTGATAATGTTTCTTTAATCCATCCGAGGGGATGCAAGTGGGTAAGGCACTCCATGGTTGCATATGGCATGGTCTTCCCTCGTGGCCGTGTATGACTGCCAATAATTACTTAGCATGGTTTGTAGGAGAGCTTGGATGATGTGTGGTCACGAATGATGAATGTGCGGTACACAGAAGGGTGACTCTGATGATTTATATTGTAAGCCACTCATATAGAGTACGTCTTAGGGATATCGAAATTGATATTGGTTTTTATTTGATGGTTGGCTTACAAATACATATTTATACTCATTAAGTAACAAATTGGAAATCTAAAACAGCTATAAGTTAATGCAATAGGATGGGAAGAACCGGATAGACAAGTTAGCTTCCATTTATCACGCTAATGTATTTCTTTATGTTTTAACATATCATATAAAGTGTGGCTAGTTGCGTTATGACATTAATCCTTCACAAGTAGATTTACGACAACATCCTTTATTTTACTCTGTTTTCCTATGTGTAAAATTTATGTTTTAATTAAGTCCCTATGTGGTTGCAATATCCTTGCCGCAACTGAAGTTGACTTTGCCTACTTTGTTGCAACCAATTTCTGAATTCCTTTGCCCTCGTAAAATTTTTATAATACAGTATCAAAGTGTGTTAGTGTAAAAACAAGTGTTTTTACTAGCAATTAAAATTTGATTTAAGGCCAGAATTTTTTAGGTATATTTACCAGCAAGTAGAAAGCTTTTTCTCTTTCACTCAGAAATGGAAACATCAAGCACAAACTTCACTAATCCTCAGATACCTCAATTTAATGGAAAAACTTATGACTATTGTTCTATTACAATGAAGGCCCTGTTTTCTTCTCAAAACATGTGGGATTTGGTGGAGAATGGTTTCCAAGAACCAAGAGATGCATCAACATACAATGCCCTGTCTCAAGTAGAAAGGGATTTGTTAAGGGAAAACGGGAAGAAGGATTCAAAAGCCCTGTTCTATATTTTCCAAGTAGTTAATGAAATTATTTTCTCAAGGGTTGCAGTAGTAATGAAGTCCAAGCAAGCATGGGACACCCTCCAGACATCCTACCAAGGCATGACAAAAGTTAAGATAGCAAAGCCACAAATGTTGAGAAGAGGCTTTGAAACACTTTGTATGAAAGAGTCTAAGAATGTGGACTCATTTCTTACACATGTAATTGGGTTGGTTACTCAAATCAAGTCTTATGGTAAGACACTTGAAGAAAGAAGAATAGTTGAGAAAGTTTTGAGAAGTTTTCCAGCAAGGTTTGATGCCATCGTTGTGGCCATAAAGAGACAAAGGATCTCTGAAAGTTCTCAATGGATAAGATTCATGCATCACTAATTTCTCATGAACATAGACTGAATAGAGCAACAAGATCCTCATTGGTGCATGGCTTCAAAACACAAGTTTCCTTTGGTTAAGGTCGAGGCAGAGCAAGATCATATACTAGAGGAAGAGGAAGAAACCCACCCAGAGGTGGAAGAAGCAGCCCTTCAGGCTCAAGTGGAAGGGGCAGCAATCAAAATCCAAGTCAAGGCCCAAGCCAAAATCAAGCACAAGGTCAGAGGTATGATAAATCTCAAGTTCCATGTCATTACTGTAAGAAGTATGGTCATTATGCAAATGAATGTAGAAAGAAGCAATATGACATTGGTAACAAGCCAAGTGTATATTTCACAAAATAAAATTAGAACCATGATAGCATGTTTTTATCTTGTAATGTAGCACAAGAAAAAGAAAGTGATAATATGGTATCTAGATTCAGGGTGTAGCAACCACATGTCATGGAACATAGAAATGTTTTCCAATCTAGATGAAAGTGTGAAATATGAAGTGACATGAGGGACTGATAGCAAAGTCTCTTTCATGTGAAAAGGAAGAGTTAATATCCTAACAAATAAGGGGGAGAAGAAGTACATCTCAGATGTTTACTTTTCCCTAGTCTGAAGCATAACCTCACAAGTATTGGACAACTCATGCAAAAGGGCTACAATGAAATTTTCAAAAATGATGAGTGCACAATTTTGGATAGGCCTCCAAGCATACAGTTGATTGCAAAGGCTTAGATGACAAACAATAGAATGTTTCCCCTAAAGATAAGATCATATTTGAAGGAAGAAGGTGCGCAAGCACAACTATCAATGAACTCACAAGAGGATGAAGGAAAAGATGTAGTTGTCACACAAGTTAACTATCAAGAAGAGGTCAAAGATGAAATTTGGTTATGGAATTTGAGATTTGGACATCTCAACTTTGGAGGTTGGAATTTGCTGCATAGGAAATGCATGGTTAAGGGTTTGCCACTCATAGAAAAACCTATCATCCTATGTGAAGGATGTATCTTGGGAAAACAACTTAGAGAGACATTTCCAATAGGAAAGTCAGTAAGGGCAAAGGAACCTTTGGAGATTTTCCACTCAGATTTATGTGGACCAATGAAGACACCATCAATTGGTGGCAGCCACTATGTATTGACCTTCATAGATGACTACACAAGGAAGACATGGGTCTATCTCCTAAAAGATAAAAGTGAAGTGTTTGAGTGATTTCGCCAATACAAAGCTCTTGTTGAGAAGCAAAGTGGACACTACATCAAAGTCCTCAGGACTAACAGAGGTGGTGAATACATCTCAAATGATTTCCTACGGTTTTGTAGGAAACATGCAATTCACAAGAAATTTACAACAAGATATACACCTCAATTAAATGGTGTAGAGAAAATGATGAATAGGATCATTATGGAGATGGCAAGGAGTATGTTGAAGGCAAAGCATTTTCCAAATGATTATTGGGCTAAAGCTGTCACATGTACAGTATATATCTTGAATAGATGTCCAACCAAAAGCGTCTAGAACATAGTTTCTGAAGAGGCATGGAGTGGAAGAAAGAATAACATCACTCACATGAGAGTTTTTGGTTATGTGGCATATGCACATGTCTTAGACGAATTGAGGAAAAAGTTGGACATCAAGGGGGAGAAATGTATATTTGTTGGATACAGTGATGAATCCAAAGCATATAAACTCTACAATCCATTAACCAAGAAGGTCATAATTAGCAGATATGTGTAGTTCATAGAAGAGGAAGCATGGGATGGAAGTTTAGAGAAGACAATCAATGTGAAAGCATGTATACCACATGAGGACAAAGAGGAATTGACAACAAAAAACAATTCCTCAATAGTGACTCCCTCTACACCTACTCAAGCGCAACAAAGTAGGAAAAAAGGAACACTATCAACAAATAATAGGACAACGTCACGTAGTCAAGAAAGTGCTTCTCCAAGCATGCTGCAAAGTGCAACACCAAGTGACATATCAAACCGATCTTCAGCAAGCACAAGAAGACCAAAATTCAGAAATTTAAATGAAATTTATGAGCAAGATGAGGTTGATAGCAATGCTAGTTTGAATTCATTGTTTGCTTTGTTTTGTCGTGTAGATGACCAATCCACTTTGAAGATGCAGTCAAAGAAGAAAAATGGGTTGCGGAAATGGAGGAAGAAATAGAAGCAATAGAAAAGAATGACACATGGAAGTTAGTGAACCTTCCACAAGGAAAAGAACATTGAATTCATTGGAGTGAAGTGGGTTTATAAGACCAAGAGCAATGTCGATGGGAAGATTAAAAGGAACAAAGAAAGGCTAGTTATCAATGGATACAAGTAGCAGCATGGAAGAGATTATTCAGAGACGTTTGTGCTAGTCACGAGGATGGAAACAATGCGTATAGTTGTGGTGATTGCTGCGCAACATAAATGGAAAGTGTATCAAATGGAAATAAAATCAACGTTCTTGAATGGAGTGCTGAAAGAGGAAGCGTATGTTGCACAACCGCCTGGTTATGAGGTAGAAGGAAAAGAAGACAAAGTGTATCGGTTGAGGAAAGCTCTTTATGGGCTAAAGCAATCACCATGTGCATGGTACAACAAGATAGATGCTTACCTGTTGGATAATGGTTTCGACAAATGTGATGTGAACCCACTCTCATCATCAAAGAGAGCAATGGTAAGATTCTTATTGTCATCTTATATGTAGATGATTTGATTTTTATGGGTAGTGATGATTTCCTCATTGTTGATTTCAAGAAAGTCATGAAGAATGAATTTGAAATGATTGACTTGGGATTGTTGAGATATTTTTTGGGCATAGAAGTGAAGCAAACATAAAATGGAATTTTTATCTTTCATGCAAAGTATGTAACAAACAGTATGGTGTTTTGTACACCACAACAAGTGATTTCAGGTTTGTTGGTTACACTGACAGTGATTGGGCAAGAAGTTTTGATGACAGAAAGAGCATGTCAAGACATGTTTTTCATTATGGTTCTGGAGCTATTTCATGGGCTTCTAGGAAGCAACCAATAGTTTCATTGTCAACAGCAGAAGTTGAATATGTTGTCGCAACAATAGAAGTGTGTCAAGCAATTTGGATGAGAAGGATGTTGAGGGATCTTCGCCATGACCAAGAGGGAACGACAACTATTTTTTGTGACAACACATCTACAATTGCAATGTCAAACAATTCAATTTTTCACAAGAGGACCAAGCATATTGATGTTAAATATCATTTTATTAGAGAGTTGATTGACAATGATGAAATTATGTTACAGCACTGCAAGTCACAGGAACAGTTTACTGATATTTTCATAAAGCCATTGGCATGTGAAAGTTTTGTTTATCTCATAAACAATTTGGGAATTGTCAATGGCGGCAATTGTGATTAAGGGGGAGTGTTGGAAATAATAATCCCAACCACTGCCTTAAATAAACTGACAAACACCATGCTTGCCTAGTCAACCACTGTACAGTTGCGATTTTGTTTGCAGGTAGAAGGATTGAAGTTAGAACAAAAGTACAACATGGTCCACTCTGCAACACATCAGAGGAGTTCATGCATTTAATAAATTTTGGTAAATAGATATGGGCAAACATTTACTCCGCGACTCTTGCCCACACTCCACAACACCTGCAAGTTCAGAAAGCCATTTACTAAGTAAAATCACCCATGTTGCTTCTTAATTATTTACTCTATCATGTAATTAATGTCAAATTTGTATGTTGAGATAAATATGGATGAAAAATGTCATTTCTAACATTGGGCATGTTGGGCAAGTTAGAGAGCGAAAGTCTCTGAGGTAGTGAGGAGAATATCCTAGAGGAAATATTGGTGGGCACGTGAAAAGCAGTTTTACAGAAGTTTACTCTGCAACCTAGTGATGGGTAAATCTCACTAAGTTTGTTGTGTTTTTCACTTAAGCTCTAGCCTTCATTTATCACACTAATGTATTTCTTTATGTTTTAACATATAATCTAAAGTGTGGCTAGTTGCGTTATGACATTAATCCTTCGCAAGTAGATTTACGACAACCTCCTTTGTTTCACTCTGTTTCACTGTGTTTAAAATTTATGTTTTAATTAAGTCCCTATGTGGTTGTAATATCCTCACCGCAACCTAAGATTTACCTTGCAGCAATTGAAGTTGACTTTGCCTACTTTGTCGTAACTGATTTCTCAGTTCTTTTGCCCTCGTAAAATTTTTCTAACAATTTTCAACATAATCAGCTACAAGTCAAAGAACTAACAGAGGATGAACCTGATGGAAAAGATGCTAGAATGCCTGAGCAGTGCCCTAAAGTTGAAGTCACCCTTCCAGTAACGTAAAATTTGATTTCAAGTTAGTGTAGATAGTGTGGTGGGAAATGATTGTTTTTTTTCATTTAAATTTGAGTCTCATGTTATTGTTTATAATGAGATTATTTATTTACATTGATTTTTTGGAATAACAGGTGGATTATTCTTGGACCTAGTTTGTATTACATTGGTACATTAAACCACATAAAAAAATATGTTGATACTAGATTTTAAAAAAAAAAGAAACAAACTACTTACACTTTCACAGGAAAAATTGTTAATAATTTTATTAAGGGATATTAATAATTTTAAAATAAGTAAATGTTTTTCTTAAACATAACTAGAGTAAACCACATAAAAAAATGATACACACTAAAGTAAAAGAATAGATAAAATGAATATAAAAAATACTTAAAAGACTCAATCAGTGACATAAAGTTACATTGTCATGTACTGAAAAACCATTGTTATAATATGGTTAGTAATTGTTGTTCTTCGACCTAACTAATATCAAATTAATATAGTAAACTATATTTAAAAAAAATTGATACAGAGAACAAATAACATGAAGCCACATTCGTCAGTTCCTCATGACAACATTGTTAATAATTTTCCAAGCAAATAGGAAGATGTCGTTCATAAACATAACTAGTAACATATTGGTATAGTAAGGCTATAAGCCATATTAAAAAAAATTGATAGCGTGAACAAGTAACATGAGGTCCTAAGAATGCATTGTCAATAATTTTCTTGGGAACAAGTTCGGTGACTGATCGAACATTGAGGAACACTGTTTCCGGGTGGCTGATGTTCCTAGGATCCGAGGAACATCTCATTTTAGATTTTAACGTATAGACCTCTATGAACTCAAGATGAGAAAGTGTTAAAAACCATAGAGTTACATTAAAGCCCACCTAGGCAGAGTGTCATGTGAAGGAGGTAGCGCACTCGAATTCCCATCATCTCAGACGTAGTATGTAAGGGCCAATCCTGTCGTCGTGGGATATGATAGATGCACTCGCCTTTTTGTCGACCTTTAATGATCAGCGTGTTCCAATCATGAGGGGCCTATGCTGCTGAAAAGAGTAGCAGGTGGTAACTTGGGTCAATTAATTTTCATACAGATTCCTACGTATCCCCACAGAATAGGGTGGAGGAATTCACTGAAGACATCTTGGGACCCAAATGGGCCCATGTTCTTTTGACAAATTTGATTGGGGAAAAATTACATTAGAGTGAAGGAGAGTAGATGATGGGCAAACCAGTAAGCTGGGTACAATATTGTTGACGGTTGATATGCGGATATGCATAGTAGAGCGTCGATTCTCGCGCTCCGTAATATTCCAAAAAAACCAAAAAGTGTAGGAGAGGATAAGTTCACTACTATTCTCTATTGTCGATTCTCACGGCATGTAACATGCTTAAAAAATGGTGTGCAGAAGATAAGTTGACTTTTAGTGTATATTGCCAGGCGTAAACCTATCGAATGCTTTACTTTCAAAGCAATTAATTGCATGGAAGGTGTCTAGTTGCTTTCATTGAAATGTGAAGTTATGTTGTTGCCGTATCTCGCATATGACGTTTCAATATCACAAAGTTAGATAAGAATCAGTCAACCAGGACCCTCTAAACATTCTGTCTATCATTAGATTTGTCCGTGTCAGCCGGAGGATTATACAGAATTGCTGAAAAGCACACGCTTGTGAGTAAGGTTGAAACATTTGTCTCTGATCAGAACTAAAAGCTGGCATTTTCCATGAGAAAATGTTGGCAGATTTTCATTGCAAAGTTGTGGGTGAGAAAGACTTGTGACGAAGTTGATGAAGTGATAGTATTAGTCTTTTTAATTTTTAGAAAATGTAACAGAAGTTTTGTTTTATAAGATTGTCAGGTTTATAAGTCAAGTGATCTATTTTGGCTTAATTATTTGATTCTTATAATTTATAAAAGTATTTGACTATTAAAGCTCCAAAAGTATATATGTTTTGTTTCTTTTTATTTGAATTTATTATCTTTTATAAGGAAACATGTGTTTTTAATTATCAAATCTATTCCAATGTATTATATAATGATAAAAATAATAACATTTTATAAAAATGTTCATATAAGAACGCTAACATTTTTCATTAGACAATATTAGCAAACTATCAATGCAAAGTAGTGGGTGAGATAGACTTATGACGAAGTTGATAAGTGATAGTATTACATCTCTCTAAGGTAGCTCCTAAGAAATTGTGGAGACAGATTCTAAATAGGAAAACTAAAGATAATAATAAAATTGCTTTACACGACTAGAATTCCTATCTTAAAACGCTTTATGAATCTCAAAATGTCATGGATGACTTTGAAACTCTACTCACAAAAAGAGAAGTTTTTTCATTAGAATACATCGATTTTGGGGTTAATCGTTTGGCTAATGGGAAAGCTAAGAACATTGAAGGTTACCAAGCGAAAATCTTAAAAATTGGAGGTCCTGTCCTCACCCCCCACATTCACAAGCTTTTCAATCAAGCGGTCAAGCAAGGGTTCCCAAAACCATGGAATCAAATCCTCATTATCCCTATTTTTAAAAGTGGGGATACAAATAACCCCTCTAATTATCGGACAATTATGATCAACCCTCTCCTAGCCAAGTTATATGGTATTATTTTGGAAAGAAAGTTGAGCATATGGCTTGAAAGTGAAAGTAAGCGAGCTAAAGGCCAAGTGGGTTTTAGAAAGCAACACTCAAAAACAGACCACCTCGTTACGCTTAGGATCATTTTGGAGGAATGTCGCAATGATAAATCCAATCTCTTTTGTTGCTTTGTAGACTTTAGAAAGGTGTTCGATACAATTCCTAGAAGCAACCATTGGAACATAATAGAAGAGCTAAAGGTTCCTTTGAGTTGAGCGCTGCCACTATAAGGTTATACGATAATGTAATTTTCAAGTTAAAGAGCAGTGAGGGATGGTCGAAAGATATTAAGTGTAATATTGGAGTTAAACAAGGTTGCCCCCTCTCCCCTACCCTATTTGGAATTTACATCGACAAGCTAGAAGGTTGTTTAGAAGACGCAGGATGTGTTGGCACGATCTTAGCTAGGTTAGTCATTATCCTTCTTCTCTACGCTGACAACATTGTTTTTCTCGCAAGGTGCCCATCTGATCTTGATAAGAAACTTATACTTCTTAAGAATTTCTACTCTACCATGGGTATGATTGTTAACACTAACAAAACAAAAGTTATGATTATCAAATCCAAGAAGGACACTTGTGCTAATTTTATGTATGACAATAGCAACTTGGAGGAAGTGTCTTCCTACAAGTACCTAGGAATTGATATTCATCACAAGCTCAACTGGAACTATAGCATTGAGAAAAGGATTAATCGGGGATGGAAAATTAATTTTGGTCCTGAAAATAATTGTAAAACAACAAACCTCGTAATCTGGGATAGAAAAATGTTCCTCTTTGAAACTTTAGTCACTCCAATTATCTTATATGGATGCAAGGTTTGGGGTTGTAGCAACTCTAGAAAATCTTGGAGAAAGACTAAGCAAATCCAGAAGTGTTTTATAATGTATAACCTCAAAATTAAAAGCAACACACCCTATCCTATTCTCCTTATAGAAGTGGGTATTTCTCCTATCGAGAGTCTAGCTATGACTAGGCTTCTATTGTACAAGTACAAACTCAATAACATAGGAGACCATAGACTTCCTAAGCTAGCTTTAAATTCCAGCCAAAACCACCTAAGGCTCAAACGAGGTTGGTATAAAGACATTAGAGTCTGGTTAAACCATTGGGGAATCAATGAGAATGTTGCATTGCAAAACACTAATAACATTAAAAATATTGTTACTTCTAAGTTCCAAGATAAAATGTGGTGTGAGAAAGATTTAACAACTAAAAGAAAATTAAGATATTATAAGGAGGTCATCAACCTCACCCTAGAAGATCAAAAATATCTCTCTGTTTTAACTAGCTCAAAGAAGAAAATTAATATAGCCAAGATTAGAATGAACTCTCATGAACTTCATAGTGAAACTCGTCGTTGGGCAGTTCCTAAAACACCATGGATGGAAAGATTCTACCATCTCTGTGAGAATAGGAACATCGAGGATGAAAATCAATTCCTCTTAGAGTGCCCCATGTACAACCACATTAGATCTCAGTTTCAAAATCTTGACCTTTCTAGCCTTTTACTTTGTCAAAATTATAGTGAGTTGGGGGGGCTTCTCTCCAAGCTTTCTGAGCAAAGAATAAAATCTTAAATCAAACTAAATAATTTGTTTCTTTAGGTCGGATAGACCAAAGTTTGGTCTCACTGGACGTTAACCACCACCATCATCATCATTAGCTTTTAAATTTTTTGCATAAATAGAATAAAAATTTTGTTTCACCTTATATTTTCTCCATAAAATTTAATTTTTATTTTAAAATAATTTGAGTTATTAAAAATAATAATAAAAGTAATTAATTTATGATTATGGTTAATCATACATTAAGTTAGTGTATCAAAATTTTTACACTTAGAAGATTAAGTAAATTTTATTCACTTTTTTAAAAATTTGATTATTGTAGATGATAATAAAATTTTATTTTAATATTATGATTATACTACACTAAATTGATGTATAAGATTTTTATAATTAAAAGATTCAAGTTGGTTTTGTATAAGATTTTTATAATTAAAAGATTCAAGTTGGTTTTGAAAAAGTCTAGAAATACATACTTTAGCCTGACACTTATATGCTGTAGTATGGTTTATGAGACGGAATAATAATTAGATGTATAATTTTTTATTAATATATGAAATTAAAAAAGGTTTAATAGATGATACGTGCAACAGTAAACTGGTTAAAATATTGTTCACTATTTTGCCATTGATATGTGGATATGCATATAACATAGCCCACAGTGTTAGATTTTCACCCATGTCCGTAACATGCCAAAAAACAAAAGTGCAGAGGAGGAGAAGTTCACTTTTATCCTATATTGTCAGTCCTCACGGCATGTAACATGCTTTAAAAAAACTGCACAGAGGATAAGTTGACGTATAGTGCATATTGTCTGGCCTATGTCGTAGGATGAGAAGGACCAAGTCTTTTTCTTTCAGCGCAATTGATCCAATGGAAGCTGTTTAGTCGTTTTCATTGAATTCGTCTTGTTGCTGGCTCTTCTTGGATTTATGACGTTTCAACATCACACAATTGGATCAGATTTAGTTAACCAAGAGATTCTAAATATCATGTTTATCATCAGATGGTCCCGTGTCAACCGGGAGATTATACATTATCGCTGAGGGCACACACATGTGACTAAGGTTGAAATAATTGCTGAAGGCACACACATGTGACTAAGGCTGAAATAATTGCTGAATATTCATGTTAATGTAAATAATATTTCTTTTATTACAAGAAAACAAACTTTTATTTTTCTGAAAATTGGTCTTATTTTTCTGAAAATATAAACTGTGTTTGAAATTCAGTTATATTTTTCTGAAAATATAAACTGTGTTCGAAATTCAGTTATGAAAAGTTATTCGGTAGTTTTTTCAAAGGAAATTCAGTTATAAAAAGTTATTCTGTAGTTTTTTGAAAGGAAATTCAGTTATGAAAAGTTATTCTGTAGTTGAAAATTTATTCTGTAGTTTTTGTGAAAAGAATGTTTTTAATTAATTAGTTAAGAGAAACAGTTACATATTCCACGAAGAGAAAACCAAATCTTGAAAAGCATTTAAAAAAGAAATGATCCTCTTTGAGAAAAGAATGTTTTTAATTAATTAGTTAAGAGAAACAGTTACATATTCCACGAAGAGAAAACCAAATCTTGAAAAGCATTTAAAAAAGAAATGATCCTCTTTGAGATGTGAGATCAAGAGGAGGAAAAAATTCTCATTCTCAGGCAGTTGTGTTAGACAAGTCGGGGTAAGCAGTTGTGTTAGACAGGTCTGGGTAAAGCCAAATGGCTGGAGACACTCTTAGTCTTTGAATGAGAAAGACTTGACATTCTTAGTCTTTGAGAAAGACTTTCCCTGGAACAGGGATAGGATGGGGGAGATGTACTCTTAGTCTTTGAATGAGAAAAAATTTCCATGGAATAGGGATAAAATATTAAATATCATGATAGGGAGGTAATGTTAGGGTAAATACCATGATAGGGAGGTGAGACACTCTTAGTCTTTGAATGAGAAGGACTTTTGAGACTTGACATCCTTAGTCTTTGAATGAGAAAAAATTTCCGTGGAACAGGGATAAAACATTAAATATCATGGTAGGGAGATAATGTTAGAGTAAATATCGTGGTAAGGAGGTAAGCACAGTGTAGGTTTATGTGTAAAACAAAAGGGAGCAACTAAGTGTAAAACAAAAGGGAGCAACTATGTAGGTGTAAAACAAAAGGGAACAACTAAAGACTGGGATTCGATTACGATGTATGGATATTTCCGTGGAATAGGGATAAAACATTAAATATCATGGTAAAGAGACATTAAATATCCTTATATCATGGTAAGGAGACATTAAATATCATGGTAAGGAGATAATGTTAGAGTAAATATCATGGTAGGGAGGTAAGCACAGTGCAGTTCTATGTGTAAAACAAAAAGGGTTTTACACCATCATGGTAAGGAGGTAATTTTAGGGTAAATATTATGGTAGGGAGGTAAGCACAGTGCAGTTCAGTGCAGTTCTATGTGTAAAACAAGAAGGGTATATGTGTAAAACAAGAAGGAGCAAAGGGAGCAACTAAAGACTAATAAGTTAAGGATTCGATTACGATGTGTAAAACAAAAGAGCAACTAAAGACTGATAAGTGTAAAACAAAAACAAAATAGAAATAAAGACTAATAAGTGTAAAACAAAATAGCAACTAAAGACTGATAAGTTAAGGACGAAACAAAATAGCAACTAAAGATTGATAAGTTAAGGACGATGTTTAAGGATTCGATTACGATGTGTAAAACAAAAGAGCAATAAACACTGATAAGTGTAAAACAAAATAGCAACTAAAGACTGATAAGTTAAAGGATTCGATTACGATGTGATTCGATTACGATGTGTAAAACAAAAGAGCAATAAACACTGATAAGTGTAAAACAAAATAGCAACTAAAGACTGATAAGTTAAAGGATTCGATTACGATGTGATTCGATTACGATGTGTAAAACAAAAGAGCAATAAACACTGATAAGTGTAAAACAAAATAGCAACTAAAGACTGATAAGTTAAAGGATTCGATTACGATGTTTAAGGATTCGATTACGATGCGTAAAACAAAAGAGCAACTAAAGACTGATAAGTGTAAAACAAAATAGCAATAAAGATTACGATGTGTAAAACAAAAGAGCAACTAAAGACTGATAAGTGTAAAACAAAATAGCAATAAAGACTGATAAGTGTAAAACAATATAGCAACTAAAGACCGATAAGTTAAGGATTCGATTACGATGTGTAAAACAAAATAGCAATACAGACTGATAAGTGTAAAACAAAATAGCAATACAGACTGATAAGTGTAAAACAAAATAACAATAAAGATTACGATGTGTAAAACAAAAGAGCAACTAAAGACTGATAAGTGTAAAACAAAATAGCAATAAAATAACAATAAAGACTGATAAGTGTAAAACAATATAGCAACTAAAGACCGATAAGTTAAGGATTCGATTACGATGTGTAAAACAAAATAGCAATACAGACTGATAAGTGTAAAACAAAATAGCAACTAAAGACTGATAAGTTAAGGATTCGGTTGCGATGTGTAAAACAAAAAGTTAAGGATTCGATTACGATGTGTAAAACAAAATAGCAATAAAGACTGATAAGTGTAAAACATACGATGTGTAAAACAAAAAGTTAAGGATTCGATTACGATGTGTAAAACAAAATAGCAATAAAGACTGATAAGTGTAAAACAAAATAGCAACTAAAGACTCATAAGTTAAGGATTCGGTTATGATGTGTAAAAAAAAGGGAGCAACTAAAGACTGATAGCAACTAAAGACTGATAAGTTAAGGATTCGATTACGATTATAAGATAAGATGTAGCATCAAATAAGTGACAAACATCTTAAGTTTCCAACTTGACAAACATCTTAAGTTTCCAACTTGTATGGGTTAGAATTTTAATTCTAACCTATGAAATAAGTTTCCAACTTGCATAGATTAATAAATTCTAACCTACGAAATAAGTTTCCAACTTGCATAGATTAATAAATTCTAATCTATGAAATAAGTTTCCATGAGTTTCCAACTTGCATGGGTTAGAATTTTAATTCTAACCTATGAAATAAGTTTCCAACTTGCATAGATTAATAAATTCTATCCTATGAAATTGAATGAATTTCATAAAACGAATATTCAACAGTAAATAAATTCTAACCTATGAAATTGAATGAATATTCAACCGTAAGTTTAACTTCTGGTTATTACGTTAGAACAAAGCCTTTTATAGAGGCAATGAATTCTATTTCAAATGGAAGTAGATGAATAAGAATTGGTTATTACGTTAGAACAAAGCCTTTTATGGAGGCAATGAATTCTATTACTAATGGAAGTAGATGAATAAGAATTAGAGAAAATCACACTTTATTTTACCTCCTAAGGTAGAATATGGTAAAATGGTGGATTGCGGTAAAAGTGTAACTTGCAGCAAAATAAGTGACAGTCTTGTTTAAAGTTTCCAACTTTGCATAGACTAATGAAATTCTAACCTATGAAATTGAAAAAAAAAAACTTTGCATAGACTAATGAAATTCTAACCTATGAAATTGAAAAAAAAAAGGTAAAAAAAATATTGTGCAGTAAGTTTACTTCTCATGGTTATTACATTAGAACACGGTTATTACATTAGAACATAGTCTTTTATAGAGGAGAGGCAATGAATTCCGTGCAAAACTATTTCAAATGGAAGTACATGAATAAGAGAGAAAATCACACTATATTCTACCTAAGATAGAATATAGTAAGATAGTAGATTATTTCAAATGGAAGTACATGAATAAGAGAGAAAAACACACTATATTCTACCTAAAATAGAATATAGTAAGATAGTAGATTGCAGTAAAAATGTAGCTTGCAGCAAATATAAAGATTGTTGTAAATGTAATTAATGTTTAAATTAAAGTAAATATTTAGAATAGCAGTAAAATAGCTAGAAAGACAATATACATAAACCCTAAGATAGACGAAAACTATAACAGAGTAATTTTAGTATCAAGAAATATATACTGTCTTACAAATATATATACTGTCTTACGTGCCACGAGAAACAAATTTTAGTTTCCCTTCACATTTTAGTTGAAGAAATTACGAGATCTTATCCATAGTGAAAACTTCAATTTAAGAAGTAGTTGAACAAATTTCAAAGGGAAGTAAAGATTTTGTTCCTAAAACTACAGGATTTAGCACCTAAATACAAACAATAACAAAAATAACATTGGTGAATTTCTGAAATCTAAAAGGTAGTTGAACAAATTTCAAAGGGAAATAAAGATTTTGTTCCAAAAACTACAAGATTTAGCACCTAAATCCAAACAATAAACAAAAATAACATTGGCGAATTTCTGAATTTAAAACCCTAGCTGTCTCCCTGACTCCCACAGATCTGAACACTAGAGGAATTAGCAGGAATGTCGATTTAGTCCGGCACTCCCCAAGGGATTCCATGCGGACGGAATACCCATGAAATATTAGTGGGGCTTAGTACATAAACGCTAAAAACTAAAGGCAAAGTATTTAAAAGAAAAATATTTCAGGTACCCTGAGCCATAGCCAGAATAGATACAGCTTCGTTATAACCATATAAATGCTAGATAAAAGCAGAAGGTAAAACCATTTAATCCGAGATTAAAACAGAGCTCTTCTTTTAAAGAGAAAGACCGAACAATCTCGACCACTATCATCATTCCATAACGCATCAAAAAATTATATATGATTTCTTGTAAATGTCCATAACGTCACACGAGAGATAACAAAAAGTCTTGATAGAGGATTGAGAATGACATAAATCAAATACATTCTTTTATGTAAACTCCAGTATATGAAAACTATGTAGAAAAGCGAACCAAGACTACAAGCAATGACCAGGCCATTTTAAATTTATATACAAAGCCAGTATCAATGACCGAGCTATTTTAAATTTATATACAAAGCCAATATCACGGTGGAACTCTGGGTTCCATAAGCCAAGAACGAAAACATACAAACTATTAATACAAAATAACAAGCCATATAGCAAGCCAACCTTTTAGCAATAGAAGGCCTAAATATGAGATAACTTAATCACTAAAATAACCAGTGTTTGGCAGGTTCTTCCTTCAAGAAGATGATCCCTGAAATGGAATCTCGGACCAAATATCCTCTGAGGGTTGCGATACCTGGAAGGAGAATTTGCAAAGACATAGCAAGCAAGAAAAACAGGGATTAGCAATAACTCAGACATATACACAAGCTTCTCTAATATAGCTAGATAAATAGAGTGTAACTGAAATATTACTGTGATTTAAATGCCTAGAACACCTTGATGTCGAAGCCGAACTCTTGTTCACCCGACGAGCGTTGAAGGCAATTGACCAGTAAAACCAGAAGCATACTAGAAGCTGAGCAACAGAGCCACAAAATAGGTAGGCACTCGCATTTAGCAAAGAGATCCATTGAAACAGGTTCCCAATCAGCGGAACAGAGCAGAGCCGAAGCCCAACAGGCTTACAAAGAAGCACAACAATAAGCAAGGCCAAAACCGCCAAAGGGTAAATGTCAAAACCCTCGAGAACCGAATGATCACTCCGAGCGACCAAAATCGTTGATGAGGGAAGCGAATCCCAAGGTAAATGCTACAGGCAGGCTGCGTGGTGTGTAACAGATGAGGGAAGCCAATCCCAAGGTAAATGCTATAGGCAGGCCGTGTGGTGTGTAACAGTATGCCACCTAGGCGAGGACAGCCAACGCCTTTAATATAGCACACAAATGGGAAGCCTTTAGAATATGGGATAATCTAAGGTGTAATCAAAGGTAAGGGCTCTAGCTTGCTATAGAGTATTAAATGTCCTGTATATGCTGGCTATATAACAAAATAATACACAGCTTGAGTGGGTACATAAATTAAAAATAAAAATTGTGTGTTATTTTGTTATATAGCCTGCATGTACCAAGGCATTTAATGCCTTATAACAAATTGGTTACCCCTTGTCATAATCAAATACACTGATAGTTAAATAAATTGTAACGAACGCATTAAATGATTGACCAAAACCATATGAATGACAAGTTCTAAGGTTTTAATTCATGTCGTTATTATGTTGGCCGAAAACCATAAACAAAATAATAATGTTGAGTAATAAGATAAGTTTTGGTGGTAGGTAGGTAGAATTCCTAAAAATTTATTTACTATCAAAATAATTTTTATTTATATATTGTTTTATATCTGGATGTGTTACAATTGCTCTTGATCAAAACTAAGAGATGGCATTTATTCTATAATGTTGGCAGATTTTCAGGTGAGATAAATTTATGATAAAGTTGATTTTAATCTTTTTAGATTTGAATCTGTGATTATGTTTTAATCATTTATTTTAGTTAAAAGTACTTCATAATTAATTTTTAAACTCATATAATTATTTGTAAATTATATATTATATTATATGCCATAAATATATAATTTAATTACGAAATTAATGCCGTAGTTGAATACTTTGATTTCGACTTAGCAAATTAAAATCATAATAATAAGGATGACCATAATCTAGAGAATCCGAATAAGGGTGACCATTTCCTAGAGCTTGATGCAGAGATCACCATTGAATCTAGAAAGATATTTTGTATATTTGTGTAATTTTCAATTGTTATTTAATCAAATTTACGTGAACCCTCGATGGGTGTAAAATATCCTTAAAACACATTTTATCACCGGTCAAAATTTTGTTTTGCAGGTTACATGTATATTTTAATATTAGTTATAAATAGAATATTTACTCGTGTGGAAATTCAAATAATTTGTTTTATG
>APFE031590636.1:0-10505 GCA_000404065.3 Pinus taeda | reverse complement strand
TGATTAAACAAAAGTTTTATTACATTACATTGGAGATTGTTTATCTAAAACCCCGATATCCCCTCATATCCCCGATCGCCGATCCTTAAAAAAGTCAAAGAGCATTTGGTTTTTACATAAACTTTGGTTTTACTTAATGCTTCAAATTCACTCATTCGTGAGTGAGTGAATGAACATATGGTGAGGATGGTTATAATTTAAAATTAGTTTAAAGATTTAATATAATAAATTAATTAAATTAATAATAATTAATATATTAATTTAATTAATTTAATTTAATTTTTAAATTTTTAAATTTTATTATTTAGATTAATATTAATTAGTTATAAATATTTTAATTTATTAAGTAGTTAGATTAATAAATAAGTTGTTAAATAATTAGTTTAGTTGATAATTAATAATTAAATTAGAATTAATTATAACTTTATTTAGGATTAGATTTTTAATTGAAATTCTTTTTTTTAGCCCAGCAACAGAATTTCCAGATTTACATCCGATTTGATGCATCAACTTTGGAGGCTCATGGATTGAGTTATACTTGGGCAAATGAGGCCCAGGACGGCTCATTGGAAAGATAAAATCAAGGAGAATAATTCTGAGGAGGTTTCACTAACAAATTTGGTCATTTATTGGGTCAAAAATTAGGCAGAAAAACAAGCTACGAATTTTTAAAACAAAACCAATTTTCTGAGTTTTATTTTCTGCATTTTCATTTGTCCAAGCCTCTTCTCAATGCAGATCCCTTCGTCAATAATATCCTTGGCCAATCAAACCATCCCATGCATCAATAGAAAGCTTACATTTTATTTTCAATTATTTATTTAATGGAATTTGATTGGATTTATTTTAAATGCCAATAATGATATTTTGATTTTATTGTTGCATCGTAATTCATTTTGATTTCTTTTTGAAGGAAAACAATAGAAGAAATATGGAGAAAATGATCTAAATCAATGAGAAAGTTCTAGCAATTAAAGATTGAAATTTTGAGCAAATAAAATTAGATTGGGCAGATTTCTCTTCAACAAACTTTCCTCTCAAGAATTCCTTCACAAATAGTATAAATAATAGATTGTAGAATGTAATAAGAGGCTACTCTCCTCTGCAATTTTAGACTTCTAAAAGAACTACTGTAATAGGAATTTAGAGTTGTAGGAGGGAGGAGAGAAAATCTCAGATCTGGGGATTATTGAAGATTTTTCCTTTGTACCTTGAATTATGTATGAGAGGCATAGTTTGCACTACTCTAGTTTTGAAGGCAGAAGTTCAAGCAATGTAAAGGATTGTTGGAGACCAAAGTCAGAGAAATGGATGCAATAAATTGGTATTTCTAAAACTACTGTTTCAAATATCAGTTTCATTTTTATGGTAACATAAATGTTTCATTTTATTCATGTTTTTGCACTTTTGTCAATATGGGTAATTTGTCTCAATGTTGTTATTATGTATCTCTGTTCTTATGGATTAAATTCTAATTTCTGAGTAACTACTTGCTCAGAAATCTATCTTATAAAAATGATTTATTAAATAGTAATGTGTTATGAACTATTTTTGCATATTATTGTTTAATTATTGGATTTATTGATTTGGTAATCAATATCATTTTTGTGAACTACTTCATGGAATGTTGTTGGTTTATTATTTCAGTTGATAGGTCTCAATAGGATGTATTTTGGTATCCATAATGTCAGTTAATTGAATTACTTCATTAATTTGATATTCATTATAAACAAGACATATTTAAATCCCAATACTTTAATTATCTTGCTCTTAGTTGGGTTAGATATATATTTTCCTAATTAAGATAGGATTAAGATTAGTTTCTTTTTGCTTGCATTATAGAATAAGCTCGCATTTAGATTAAATTCTACATTTTTAAGTCCTCTTCTCAAAGAGGCAAAACTTTAGTTGTGGTTTGGTTGAACCCAAATCAGCCTAAGGGTCATTCTCTTGCCTAATCAACAAGAAGAAGTGATCTGATATCCCTGTCTATTGGTAGTTAAAGATACATCATAAACCAATAGCGGTAGGGAGAAGGTAACTGGACCTAGTTAAACCAGTCAGAGCCACTAATCCAAACGGAAAAGGAGTTGCTTTAAGGTCCGGACTAGGTGGTTATCCCCCATTGTTGTTGCAGCGATTTTCGAGGCATCAACACCACCAAACCCCATGAGAGGGATCAAATGCAAGAGTCCACAAGTATGTAGAAAATCTATCATGTGAGTGTTTCTCCCTACACAACTCATGTCACCTCCTCGCACTAGCTCGAACAATATATACAATCTGTCTAGGTAACTTCAGCACTCTCCCTCCAATGTGCAGAGGTAACCTAATTGTATTGTAGGCCCCATCTACGTAAGCCTGAAGAAAGCTACTGAATGTAAGTACTGCATCTCTGCTAGCTACCTGTGCATCTATCTGCCCCCCGTTGATGGCAGACCCAAAAGATGACTTCCCATCCTCCTCCATGATGGGCTCAACCAGAGTCTCGAGCTACCCCACCACATGTACCTCCTCAAGCATAACATCCTCATCTAGCTCACGCTTCTTATGGTGCTCTCCATGTTGTTGGATGTAGTTATTATCTAGGAAGTCTGTTATAGCTTTGGGTACCTCTGTGCCTATTGGCACCTCATCAATGGATGGTCCTATGGGTGTGTGCCCAACTATCTCCACCAATGTGTCAATCAGTTATACCAAAGGAAACTCCCACAAGGGTGGCTCTTGTGTCACGATGTGTTCATCTATGTTCTCCTCACAACCCTGCATGCCCTCAACCTTATGTTTGGCCTCCTCATATGTGGCCTGATGTCTAAAACCAAGTCTCCACCAGCAAAATCATCTTCGTGTATAACATGATGGTCCAAGCCTTGAACTATACTTCTCCTTCTCCTATTCATCCAAGGAATGAGGCATGGTATGATGGTCAGATAGACCATACATGTGGGTGTTGTACTGTTGGGATGCACATGTATGTATTTGGCTCTTGTGTTGGTTATGTATCAGTCGTTGCATCCCCTTTAGAATCTGTTGGTTCTGCCTCACCAATTGTTGGCTCTACCTCAACAACTCCTCCATGATCTTGCTATCCTCCCCACAACTGGCCAAGATCATGCTCTGATACAAATGTAATGTTCCAAAGTAAAAATTTATAGATATAACAAAGACATGCAACAATTACAATACATAAATTTACTTAGTAAACACACATGTAAACATAAATTTGTCTGGAACACCGAATGGGCCAATTTTTATTAATTATAACTGTTGGAGTACAATATGAGGTGGAAGGAGTGCACCTGGGCTTGCACAAGGAAATATACATGTCTTAGGTGGATGATAAAATAATACCTAGCTGATGTAATTTTTGTTGCCTCCAAAATACTGTGCTGTCCCCTAAAAACTGCTCTTCTAGCTGACTTCTAGATTTGATTTACCCCCTCAAAACAACCCATAATTTTTTGTAACTCTGGAGATGTACTCTCTAAAAAATCAGAAAAGCCCAAAAAGGGTTTTGTCTGGTTTTGACTTGGAAATTTCGACCCCTTGGGCATTGGCCCTCCTCCAACACTGGATTTACCCCCATAAAACAACCCAAAATTTTCTGTAACTTTGGAGATGTACTCCTCTCCAAAAACCTAGAAAATCCTAGAAAGGGTTTTTCCTAGTTTTGATTTGCCAATTTCGACCCTTGGGGTTTGGCCCTCCTCCAACACTGGTGCTCACTGCCTACAATTGAAAATGCTATAAGACTGCAAACCACCCCAAATTAGACTCCCAATAATCTCTCTGCAACCCAACTCCCAAATCCACCTGCTAAACCTCCAACCAAGATCTCCCTCTCTAGTGACTCTGCAATCCAGAGTGGAGATGACGCAGTCCCTCCAGCCTGCAATTCGAATTGGGTGTATGGTTGGATCTACTGCTAAAAATTCTCCTCTAGAAGATGACAATTTGACATGGGCAATGGAATCCCTCATAGGGTGACACTTGAAGTTGATCAAAGGTTGGGGTGAGCTTCACTCCTTGGGAAGCTCTTGTGCTGAACAACACTCCATAGCTTAGCTAAACAACCAAAGAAACAACAAAATTCTTCAAATGATCAAAAACTCTAAATTATGCTCACTTCTTTCTATTTATTCTTGCTTCATTGGGCCCCACGTGTGGCCCCATCAAATATTTCAAATCCACACTTAGGAAAATCGAGCTTCCTCCAAGGGGTGCATATTTTCTGTGGTTGAGTGGCCCCCACAATCCACTAAAAGGCACATCAACCCCCTTTCTCCTAAGTTCTTCCATCGAATTTGCATTAAGCCAAAAATAACAAAATGGCCAAAAATGGTTTCTCCTCACCTTGGGAAAACAATTAGGAAGGGACATTACAAAAATCTATTTCCATTTCACTATTATTGAATTTGTTTTCGGCCTTTGGCCCATAGATTTGGTTTAATTTGAAAAATATGAGTTAAAAAACTTGTTTGCATACCAAAACTACCTTGTATTTCATTAAACATCACATATAAATACAAAAAGTATTGGTGCAAGATATAAATTATATCTTAACCATACAATCAACTGGTTGAGAAAATATCTCAACAAAACAACAAAATAGGAGCAGCCTATATTAGTTGGACTAAATATCTCAGATCCAACCAATTAACAATCACATAACAATTACATTTAATGCTGAATATCAATTAATGCACAAGACAAGTAGGAGTTAGTTCTCCAAGTCCCTCCCTTAATGAGTACTTGTCTTGATCTTTTCCTCTACACCATCTTCATTAGCTTCTTTAAACATCTTTGAAATCTCATAGAGCCAAATCCATCAAGTTGTCTCATAACCCTCAGAAAGGTGTAGTGAGCAAACTGGATTCTTGAGTTCCACTCTCGAACTCATGAAACATGGATCTCCTAAAGTAAATTACTGAACAACATCCCAAGATGCCACATAACCTCACCAGAAGACCATTCTCACGTCTTCAACAAATGAGGCATCCTTCCATAGATCCATAACCGTCAAGATATCTAGAAAACCATCCATATTGAGTTTTACACCACTCAATCTCTTAAAATAATTGCTTCAGACACAGTTGATTATTGATTTGCAATAACTAAACTGCTAGTCATTCTATGGATGAGCTCCCATCTACCGAGGTACATGAGTACCAACCACTGTACTCGCCAGTGATATAGAAGAGTGGTCTAGATACAAAATGTATCTAGAGTTAGGTTTACAACTGACCGCCTTATGTGATTTTGACAGTTCATCATCACAAATTTTACAAACAAATTATAATGCTAATAATTTTAACTACTACACTACCCAAATTCAAAGATTCACAGGATGTTGTGCATTGCCATTATAAAATAGTGTTTACATTGTGATAAGAGTTCGCGGTCGTGCACTAACAACAAGTAAAATTCCATTTCACAGATCCCTTACAAATGTTGTGTAATGTCAACACAAATCACAGAAAGGGTAGTGCGACATGGATGAAACTATCGTCTCTAGTCTAGAAGGGAACATCCATGACCTTAATTCTCTAACGCCTAAAACAGTTGCAGAGGACAGTATATAGCAAAAACCCCTTTGTCTGCCCATGGTTTTAATGGGTTTTGCATTTTGCTGAAAAATGGGCAACAACCCCAACAATAAAATTTCTTTGCATACTAATGTACGCAATGACACTACTCTGTTTCATAGATAACCATTATCGCAGACCATCAATGGCTACAGAAAAAAGTATACAAAATTACTCACCAAAACACTCTCCATGAGGAATTTGACAACATCATAGGTTCAATTTGAATGATTGAGCCCATCACCAATTCTCTGGATTCACTATCATCTCGTAATTCTTTTCGTTGCAACATTTTAGTTGGATGTGCTCATAATCTGAGTGATATTAAATCTGAAGGATTTGAGAATGATACGATGGTTACTGGTAGTATTAAAGCTCATTGGTGCACGGACAAAGAATCCACTATGATCTATTGCCGTAAGTCTCCATTCATAGAAATGCTATGCAACTCCACATCCCACATTAAACATGTAAAAACTTCAAAACAAACTATGCTAGTTTAAACTTATTTCTGCAATGCATATCCCATTATCATAAGCCCTCCATTAAGGAGAAAGGCCCAAAGCTCCTAGCTACCAAGTTGAAAAACCTGTTTGCACACCAAAACTACCTTGCATTTTATTCAACATCACATATCAATACAACAAATATTGGTTCAAGAAAGAAATTATATCTTAACCGTACAATCAATTGGTTGAGAAAATATCTCAACAAAACACCAAAATAAGAACTATATTAGTTGGACTAAATCTCCCATATCCAACTAATTAACAATCACATAACAATTACATTTAATAATGAATATCGATTAATAAACACAAGACAAATAAGAGTTAATTCTCCAAATATATGATTGTATTTGTATTTATTTCTAATTCTATATTTTATACTTATTACATTTTTCTCTATTGCTTAAAATTTCATAATGTTAGAAGATTAAACTCAAACTCTTGTGTGCGCTCTTACAACCTATCCACTGGTTCAACGACTTACTAATTAAAATCAATTTGACTTCTAGTTATATTTTTTTGAGCAAGTGTCAAGCGAGAAACACACCTACTACTTATCGCACCTACTACTTATCTTTCGTCACGTTGGTGGTTAGTTTATTTCATGTATTTATTTACTTTAAAAATGCATGAATATGTGAGCTTAGCTTATCCATTATGTTATTTTTTTATAATTACATTTTTTTAAGTTTATTATTTAGTTATTGTGAGTTTATTTTTTAGTTATTTTTTTTTAAATAGTTTTATTTTAGTTATTAGGTTTTAGAATTCTTAATTTTGTTAAATGATTAGTTTTTAGAATTATGTGAGTTTATTATTTATTTAATTATTAGTTTTTCGAATTCCAAATTTTGTTAAATAGTTTTTGGTTACATAGTTCTTAATTTTTAGAACGTTTTAAGATTTATTTTCCTTAACTTCATTAATTTATTTATTTACTATAATAGTTAATATTTTCTGTAATATAGTTTTTTTTATTAATTACTCTTATGTATTTAGTTATTAGTTTTAGAATTTGTGAACATTCTTTTTTATTTTATTAAAAAAATTATATTTATATATAATTACTATTTTTTAAAATCAAATAAAAATATGTTAAGCAAACATAAAAGTATTAACTCTACGTTATATCTGTATTTACAATTAATGAATACAAAGACCTAATTAACAATAACAAAAAATAATTTGAATGCTTGATTTTTTATTTATTAGAATCACATTTCTTTCTTAATTTTATTTTTTCACATATAGCTCTTATAATTAGTAATTATTAGATTTAGGTTATTTACATGAGTATGATTTCTTGCACAAATATTTAAAAATCATGACGTAAATATTGTAACTACATCCAGAAATTATAACAAAAAAATTTAAAACAGTTATACACATGGCAGAAAGGCTACAATAAAGCCTCCAAAATTATAGTTCAATCAAATATTTGAAAAACAAAATTTTCAATAATATTGAAAAATAATAGTTATTTTTCCAAAATTAGATATTACCATTTATATTAATCAATACTAAACCAATTCTGGTGAATGAACTAATCGTACTTGATAAAGGCTCATAAAAACTTATTTATTTTCCTATTAATCTGCAATTTATTATATGAAAATACCACTGGTTTATTATATGAAAATACCACTTGTTGATAGGTACTCATAAAAATTAGAAAAACTATCTTAGAGATATTTTTGAGATAGAAGAAATTAACAGATATAATAAATCTGAGATTTTATAATGCCGTAGAACTACTATTATATACGATGCTATCAAAGGTGTTTAGGTGCCATGCTTATCATCAGTTCAAACGTTTATTTAATTTGGTATAGACACGCAAGAAGGTTATAAACCTTCCTCTTAATACGTTAAAAAAGTGAAAAAATATCATGAAGATTTTAAAAGGTCGTCGTTGAGAATATAATTTAAAATTGAGTCCATTAAAATAAAATTCATAATTAATTTTTTTTATTCAAAATTACTTAATAGTAATTATTGAGTTCGGTGTATAATTTAATAGATAAGTTGAAATGCGATTCGTTTATACATTATAAAAGTTAAGAATAAAATTTAAAATTAAATCAATTTTAAAAAAATCAATACTTCAATTTTTTAATTGAAAATTAGTTAATAATTATGGAGTTTGGTATACAATTTAATGTGATTCGTTTATATTTATACAAATTAAAAAAATTATTATATTTATTATATGTTTGTTTTGTTTGTTTTTTTTTGTTATATTATATAATATTTTGATTAATCAATTCTATAAAATAAATAAAAAATTTAAAACATAATAAAATAAAAGTATTTAAAATAAAATAAAATCTATATTATAAATTAATATTTTTATTATTCAATTTATATGTCATCCAATAAATAAAATAAATATAGATAATTCATGTTTTCTTATGTATTTAAATTATGGTATATTTTATATTTTTATTATATAATTATACAGTTAAATAAATTAAATTATAGAATTTCAAGTTTTTATAGTCTATGGACTTTTACATGGTTTTGGAAACCCAATGTTTCTCCCATGGTATTATTCTTTAACTATCAGACTCAAAGTTTTGTCATGCCATAGTTTTTGGAATGGTTTTGACAATATTTGGTTTTTACCCATGGTATTCTTCTTTCATGTAACCTATTTAAAAATATAAATTTCTAATGAATTTTACTCTTATTCAAAAAAACAAATTTGATTTTGAGCGGCACTCTACAATTAAAAAAAATCATGTAACATATTTAAAATATAAAATTTTAATGGATTTTACTTCTATTCAAAAAGACAAATTTGATTTTGAACCTGACTCTACAATTAAAATCATGTAACCTATTTAAAATATAAAATTTTAATGAATTTTACTTTTTTCAAAAAGACAAATTTGATTTTGAACATAACTCTACAATTAAAAAAGTCATATAACCTATTTAAAATATAAAATTTTAATGAATTTTACTTCTATTCAGAAAGAAAAATTTGATTTTGAACATGAATCTACAATTAAAAAAATTAGCCAAAATGGTATGATTTTTTACTAACCTTAAATTCTATTTTTTATACTGCTGATACAAAACCCCTCTATCTATTATATGTTCAATACATTCTCAAAATAAATATACATAATATGATATTACTCCGATAAACCTAGTGAGCAAAATCCACCATTAATCACACCTACACGAGAAGCCAGCTGCTAACCACACCTAAAATTATGATCATTTTCATTGAAGACTTCTTATGTGACCCCGCGATCTGCTTCCCTGGTGCATAAGCTCTCGACTTTGTGATCTGCTTCGCTGGTGTATCAGCCACCGGTGTAATAGCTGGTGCTTTTGCTGGGGATGGGAATGCCACCGGTGTAATAGCTGGTGCTTTTGCTGGGGATGGGAATGGGAATGGGAATGGGAATGGGGATGGGGATGGGGATGGGGATGGGGATGGAGGCAAAATCGAATTAAAGAAAGGATAGATTTCATAACGAGCAGTACAGCTTCCGATCAAACCCCTAGCTCCTTCCCTCCCAGAAAAACTTGAGAAAATAGAATTGATTGTATATGAGAGACAGGCTTTGCAATTTTTACTAGATATATCTCTCCAGCACTGGACCAGACCGTAAATCTTTCGAGACAAGGAGTCTGTAGTTGTTCCGGAAGCATATAGTTTAGATCCAGATCCTGTTGCTTCAGCTGACAAATTGGCGAATAGGCTCTCGAGAGCCGCTTTAAACACATCGGGGGTGGACACATTATCTACATTGTAAACATAAACTTCATCAACAGTATCCAGGTGTCCGAAGAAACTGTAGTTTTCATAGCGCAAGAAGCAGGCATCCAACCAGATTGAACCACCGCCAGCATTCCCACAGTCCTGTGGAATTCTAGTGGTTGCTTCTTGTGAACAGTTGTGACATTGATCAACTGTTGTGTCTCCCCTACATTGTAGGAGGCCATATGTTTGGCCATCCACAGAAGTATTAAAACCAGTTTGAGAGGTGTGTTGAACAAGACTCTTGAAGACTCTGTTCAGATTGCTCTCAAACTTGCTGCCCTTCGTATAGTTAAAGTCGTGGTTGCACACACTTTCCTCGACTGCTTTGGCAGGAAAAACAGTGATGATGAAGAGAAGCAGGATGATGTAGAATAGCTTCATGGTTTGCCCCATGACAAGAGAGAAAGCAGAATCTGTTCCTTGGATTCTCAAGGTTACTGGACAAAGGAGAGCCTGCAGGTGCAGTGCATGCCAGGCTATTCTATATATATAAGAAAGGCATCGTGTACTTCAACGAAGACAAGATTTTCTAACGTACACATCTTCATTCACGGAATCTACGCAAACATTTCAAGAGAAAGTCCTTTCCATTGAACAAATTTCGGGCCCCACAAGCTAATTAGTGCAATATTT
>APFE031590615.1:11491-40191 GCA_000404065.3 Pinus taeda | reverse complement strand
ATTGCTTGAATTGTTTTTAATTGTTTATCACATGATACATTCAGTTAAAAGGCAAGAGGTTAAGAAGAAGTTAAAGTATTTGTGACTAGTCTTTCCTTTAAGTAGATTTACTTTAGTTCACATTTCTTAGTTGTTATTTGTCATAGATTTCATTTTCATTTCCTTGCAGCAGCAGAGGAACTGGGCCAATGTCATTAGTCTTTTATTTGATGTCTTTACTTTCCTTTAAGCATTGATTTCATTTCAAGTGTTCTTGTAGAGTACTTTTAAGTTGTAAAAAGCACATCACAATCTCACACACTTCACTCACTTTATTTCATCACATCACATTAGAAGAGATATACTTGAAAACAAACCTAAAAAGTAAAAAATGAAAAAAGCTTAAGAAATAGTTGCCTAAGTACATACAGTACACCTCACTTCATCAGCTTATGAGCCCTGGGTTGACATTTAAAAGTTGCAATTTAGACATCACTAAATTGACCAAACACTTCTTATCCTCTAGAACAACACTTTCCCTTGAGACAACTGCTATTGCTGCAAATTCTCTGGATTACTGTTCGTGCCTTTAGTTCTAATGTGATCTACAATGCTGTAATACCATGTTTAGATTTCTAATCTTGAGATGATAGAAATCCCTATTGCATTATCTGGTTTAATTTATCCTACTTGTTTATTCCATTAACAAGTTATTTATAAATATAAATACTGAAATAAAAAAAATATGCATCCTTAACTCATATACATTCAACAACTCAAATAAATGAGACAAACACACAAGGGACATTATTCTTTTTGGACAATAATCCTTGGAAAAACCCAATGTGGGAAAACGGATGCAACCTATATGAGGGTTTTATTATTATGTAGGATCTGAATCCAGCTAGGGTGCTTGAAATGGCTAACCCAACAAAGAATTCCCTTAGCAATAGTACCTCTCCTTGGAGAGAGATATTCTAAAATCACTGGATGAACAATCCCACAACAGTTATGACAACTTCCACTTCTCTGTGTCACTCTAATAGGGACTACATCACCTTCTAAGCTCACCAACACTTAGTCTTCCCCACGAAAATCTCTTAGTGATACCTCTTAGCCCTACGTCAACTTTGCTAGCCTCTGCATCATCCCCTTGGTTCTCTCCGTGAACTCTCAGACCCTTTGTGTCACCCACGCTAGCCTCTTCAGCCTCTGCCTAGCTCCCAACTATTTATGTGTCATCCTCTCTAAGCTCTATGCTGTCTCTCTGTTACTATCTCTACCTATCTCTTATGTATTCTCAAGCTTCTACCAAACAACCCCTTGCTGCAACAAATCACTAGCTCGATTCTCTCAGCAAAAACCTGCTCCAAAAAATTGAAGTGACTTATCAATTTTTTGTATCTCCAACTAACCCTCAAGTCTCCTCTTATACTTTTCATGTTGAGTCTTCAACAGCCAAGATTAAGTCCCTAATCAATGGCTAAGATTAGATTTGGCTTGATCCATGTCATTTAGAATATTCTAACCGAGTTTTATATTAATACCCATTAATATCTTAATTTTCCTAAGTTCATTCTTATGAACCCCATTAAAAATATTAATTATTTTAATATTTCTCCAACCAAGTGGAATTTCCCCAAACCATTTCTAGGTCATGGACACCTTATGTGCCTTAGCCTCTCCACCAATTTTCATTGCTAGAGGAGATACGATGCTAACACAAAGGAATAATCTGTGGGAAAAATAGACTAAGTAATAAATTTTGTGTGGAATCCAAGGTTGTGCGAAAGAAAAGGTTCATGTGGAGTTAATGATTTCCAGAAGTTAAATCTTATGAAACGGAAAATCCTATGTGGAGGTAAGAGTATGTTCGACCACTCTAGATAAGGAGGGACCAAAACAAGCTATGTGACATGGAAAGACACATGGAAAAAGGACAAGGGGAATGCCATGGAAATAACAAGTGATGACACTTGGCAGGCATGCTTGGCATTTTTGGCTAGATAATGAAAAATTGGTAGTTGACAAGTGGAAAGAACACATTAGCACTTGGACAAATGGCAAGTCTTGATTGGTTGTAGTGGATGATGTGGAAGGTGATGTGTCAGATGATGTGTGGATTATGGATCCCATATCATGTCGTGAGCTATTGGAACAGTGTAGTGCTAGAATGGAAACAACAGTGAATCAACCTGAGGGGAAAATTCCCAAAGTAACGAGAAAATAATTGTCAATTACAGTTTGTCTACCAAGCTAGTATAGAAAAGTGATGATTCTTCCCATCAAGGTTTTGACTAATTCTTTCGAAAACTTATAAGATTTATATGTCATTTTATTTCTGGTTACTGGTAGATTGTGGAGATAACATAAAAATCATTTCCATATTTTTGACACCAAGTTTCATCCATCATAGTTTTCCTAAATTAGTTGGGGTATTATTACTCATTATCTGTTGAAAGATAATAAAAGAATTTGTCATTCCTTTTTCAAATAGTTCTTATTTTCCCTCTCATGGTTATGATGGGAATATAATAAAGATTTATAAGCTTTATAAATCAACATAAGAAATTCTAACAAAATACACTTAAATTGTAGTTGCAAAAGCTCTCTTGGAAAATTTGGAAAGCATTCAATTAGAATAAAACAATTTGAAGTTACTATCACTAACAAAAATAATGCCCTATTGCTCAAAAAGGTGAATGTTAGAACTAAATTTACCAAAATAAAGTTACCATATATGGTCACTAGACCTTTTAAATGTTTATTAAAGTTGTATGTCTCTTGGTGTATAATACAACTTGCTTAAGAGAAAGCCTCACTTGCGGAAACCTAACAAAACATATTCTTTGTTTATATGCCTATGAGAAACATTGTTTTCTCAGACACCATACAAGATTGTAGGGCTCCTTCTTGCATGCACATATTGAAGATTCATAATTTGAACATATTAAAACCTAAAACTACAAACCTAAAAAAATGGTATGACCTTTGTAAAGACCTCATAGAAATAATATTTCAAGTTGCAATGACATGATAATGCAATATGATATTGTGGTATTCTTTAGAAATGGAAAATTAAGTTCAAATAGGAATCTCCCACCAAACAACTTAATAGAGCACACATTAAAGAATCCAAAATTTACTCCTTCATGCTTTCATCTACCATAGCAAAGTTAGTTGTGAATGAATAGTCTATTGCCTATGACAACTTCAAAAATGTTATAGAGTGAATAAGGCATTAAATTCTTGCAACAAACCACTAGCAGGATAGAGTAGACTATCGAACAATTTGTGTTTTTTAATTGATGTCAAACTCACGAAGAATTGTTACACACACATTCTCATTGATGTGAAACTCATGAACCATTGTTGCACACATGTTGGCATTGATTTAAACTATAGTAGTGTCAGTAACGTCGAAGGAAGAACGATAGATTAAATAGAAGAGGTGACAAAGGAACAAGTAGAATAATATATTAGGCAACAAAGGTCGAATAGGTTGGCTAAGTAAGCAGTTCAAGAACATGTTGATCACACAGTTGAAGGCCAAATAGGTTGGTTGAGCAAGAAATTCAAGTGCAAGGAAGGAAAGCCAAGAAGGTCAAGAAGGTAAAAGGTTGAGGATGTAGAGGAAGCCAGATAGGCTAAAAAGGCCAAGAAGGAGGTAGCCCTAATGATCAATCTTGGTCATAGAGGGTCAACAGGCCAAATCCCAAGCAATAAGACCCTTTTGGACTTCAAGAGTATTGGCATTGTTAAAAGACAAAAAAATGTGTCGAATTCCCAATATGATATGGAGATATGTGGGGAAAAATAAAATAAGTAATAAATGGTGTGTGGAATCCAAGGTTGTGCAAAAGAAAAAGGTTCAGCTCGAGGTAATGGTGTCTGGAAGTTAAATCTTGTGCAACAAAAAATCCTGTGTGGAGGTAAGAGTATGTTCCACCACTCTAGACAAGGAGGTACCAAAACAAGTTAGGTCACATGGAAATACACATGGAAAAGGGATAGGTGGCAGTGACATTAGGGAAATTTTGAGGTCTTAAATGGGCCTCCTAATGAAATTATGAAATAATAGTGGAAATAATAAAATAAGATTAGATTACATAATCAAACTTTAGAGGGAAAAAAGAAGAAACCTTTTTTCAATTTGTATTTTCAACTTATATCCCTACGGGTTTACTCAAATTTCGAGCAGTAATACTCGTTGGATGAAAAAAATTATTCCTCGTCCAAGGAGTACTCATGTTGCATACTTTTGATGGACCCTACTACACTCAAAATGAGAAATACATGAAGAACATTATTGCAATCATGTTCTTCGTGTATTTTTCATTTTTTGTGTAGTAAGGTCCATCAAAAGTATGTAACATGGGTACTCCTTAGATGAGGAATGAAATTGTGCATCCAACAAGCAATCCTACTCGAAATTTGAGTAAAACCGTAGGGATATAAGTTGAAAATACAAGTTGAAAAGGTAGTTTTCTCATTTTTTAATGTTTTTACTTTTCCACTCCAAAAATGGTGAATCATCCCCCATGGTTGACATCATCATATTGAATCCTATTGGTTCTTATAAAATTTATTTTAGTTGTACATTTTTCCTAGGAGGTCCATTTTATACCTAAAAATTCCCTTAATGCATGTCAATAACAAGTCATGACACGTGGCAGACATGTTTGGCATTTTTAGCTAGTCAAATGGACATTTGGTAGGTGACACATGCAAAGAACACATTAGCACTTGTACACATGGAAAGTCTTGATTGGTTGTAGTGGATGATGTTGCAGGTCATGTGTTAGATTATGTGGGGATTATGGGTCCCATATTATGTCGTGTGCTATTAGAACATTGTAGTGCTAGAATGGAAACAATAATGAATCAACCTAAGGGACAAAGTCCCAAAGTAACGAGAAAAAAATTGTCAATTACACCCTGTCTACCAAGATAGTGTAGAAAGGTAATGGTTCCACCCATAAAGTTCTTGAAAAATTCTTTTAACATGAAATAAGAAACTTAGTCTAGGGATATTTTTTCATCAACATATCAACATGTATAAAGTGAGCAGTGAGCCCGATCTACCTGATATCCAATGAATTGGTCAACAAATGGTCGTGAAATAATGTCACATGGGAGTTGATTAACACTTAAGGGCTTAATGCAATATTGGGCACGGGACTTTGATCTCGTTTTATTACCATATTGGCATGGAAGAAGCAAGGTGGAAACTTGATCTACCCGATATCCATTAAAAAATTTAAAAGTACAGTCCCAACACATGGTCATAGTTGGGCCCCTAGAGCTAGAATAAATGGACTATGAACCTATGACAACTTCAAAAATGTTATAGAGTGAATAAGGCATTAAATTCTTGCAACAAACCACTAGCAGGATAGAGTAGACTATCGAACAATTTGTGTTTTTTAATTGATGTCAAACTCACAAAGAATTGTTACACACACATTCTCATTGATGTGAAACTCATGAACCATTGTTGCACACATGTTGTCATTGATTTAAACTGTAGTAGTGTTAGTAACGTCAAAGGAAGAACAATAGATTAAATAGAAGAGGTGACAAAGGAACAAGCAGAATAATAGATCAGGCAACAAATGTTGAATAGGTTGGCTAAGTAAGCAGTTCAAGCACATGTTGATCACGCAGTTGAAGGCCAAATAGGTTGGTTGAGCAAGAAATTCAAGTGCAAGGAAGGAAATCCAAGAAGGTCGAGAAGGAAAAAGGCTGAGGATGTAGAGGAAGCCAGAAAGGCTAAAAAGGCCAAGAAGGAGGTAGCCATAATGATCAATCTTAGTCATAGAGGGTCAACAGGCCAACTCCCATGTGATAAGACCCTTTTGGACTTCAAGAGTATTGTCATTGTTAAAAGACAAAAAAATGTGCCGAATTCCCAATATGATATGGAGATATGTGGGGAAAAATAAAATAAGTAATAAATGGTGTGTGGAATGCAAGGTTGTGCGAAAGAAAAAGGTTCATCTGGAGGTAATGGTGTCTGGAAGTTAAATCTTGTGCAACAAAAAATCCTCTGTGGAGGTAAGAGTATGTTCCACCACTCTAGACAAGGAGGTACCAAAACAAGTTACGTGACATGGCAATACACATGGAAAAGGGATAGGTGGCAGTGACATTAGGGAAATTTTGAGGTCTTAAATGGGCCTCCTAATGAAATTATGAAATAATAGTGGAAATAATAAAATAAGATTACATTACATAATCAAATTTTAGAGAGAAAAAACAGGAAACTTTTTTTCAATTCGTATTTTCAACTTATCTCCCTGTGGGTTTACTCAAATTTTGAGCAGTAATACTCCTTGGATGAAAAAATTTATTCCTCGTCCAAGGAGTACTCATGTTGCATACTTTTGATGGACCCTACTACATGAAAAATGAGAAATACATGAAGAACATCATTGCAATCATGTTCTTCGTGTATTTTTCATTTTTTGTCTAGTAAGGTCCATCAAAAGTATGTAACATGGGTACTCCTTGGATGAGTAATTAAATTGTGCATCCAACAAGTAATCCTACTCGAAATTTGAGTAAAACCGTAGGGATATAAGTTGAAAATACGAGTTGAAAAGGTAGTTTTCTTATTTTTTAATGTTTTTACTTTTTCACTCCAAAAATGGTGAATCATCCCCCATGGTTGACATCATCATCTTGAATCCTATTGGTTCTTATAAAATTTATTTTAGTTTTACATTTTTCCTAGGAGGTCCATTTTATACCTAAAAATTCCCTTAATGCATGTCAATAACAAGTGATGACACGTGGCAGACATGTTTGGCGTTTTTGGCTAGTCAAATGGACATTTGGTAGGTGACACATGGAAAGAACACATTAGCACTTGTACACATGGAAGGTCTTGATTGGTTGTAGTGGATGATGTTGCAGGTCATGTGTTAGATTATGTGGGGATTGTGGGTCCCATATTATGTCGTGTGCTATTAGAACATTGTAGTGCTAGAATGGAAACAATAATGAATCAACCTAAGGGACAAAGTCCCAAAGTAACAAGAAAATAATTGTCAATTATAGCCTGTCTACCAAGATAGTGTAGAAAGTTAATGGTTCCACCCATAAAGTTCTTGAAAAATTCTTTTAACATGGAATAAGAAACTCAGTCTAGGGATATTTTTTCATCAACATATCAACATGTAGAAAGTGAGCAGTGAGCGTGATCTACCTGATATCCAATGAATTGGTCAACAAATGGTCGTGAAATAATGTCACATGGGAGTTGATTAACACTTAAGGGCTTAATGCAATATTTGGCATGGGATTGTGATCTCGTTGTATTACCATATTGGCATGTAAGACGCAAGGTGGGAACTTGATCTACCCGATATCCATTAAAAAATATAAGAGTACAGTCCCAACACATGGTCATAGTTGGGCCCCTAGAGCTAGAATAAATGGACTCTGATCCTAGATTTGTTGAAACAATTTTAAACATGGTCACAAGTGCTCAAGGGTTTAGTCCCGAGGGCGAAGGAACCACGAAAATAGAAAATCAATGCACATCATCTAGATTGGATCCCCATGGCGTGTTGGATTTGACTAGGTCTATTGTACTAATATTGGAAGTAAGAGAGGTTTAAGTGGGTGTGAATAATTTGAAAGTGTGTATGATCAAACACATAGAAGAAGAACCGCGAAATATGAACTATGTGGAGATGAAGGCGAAAAAATTTCGAGGATAAAGTATAGAGAAGATGCGTGACTTGGACAGGGAATATGTTCAATCGAAGTGTGGATAAAGGTTGTGAAGTCTATAAGTGTGATGTGGTTTGAAATATAATTTTCTTTTGGGATTCTAAGTTGTGAAGAACAAGAACAAAGTGTAGCATGTAAGAGATTAGTGTTAGTACCATATATAAGATTGTGTAGAAGAAAAGACCATAATAGATATGAGATGCAGTTGAACATCAAAATGAGATTCAAGAAGAAGAGATGATAAAGACATCATGAGAAAAATCAAGAAGTTTGTATGAGAAAGTTTAATTTGAATGCTTGTGGATATGAGTTTGAAAATGTTATGAAATAGGGATTTGATATGCATATCAAGTTGGTGCCTATAAATTAGGGGATCAAAGTCTCCTTGAGGTTGGTGCTTATAAGTAAAGGGATCAAAGTATCCTTAACATGTGGTGTGTATAAATTAGTGGATCAATGTTTCATTTAGTTTGGTGCCTATAAATTAGAGGATGGGAATCTCCTTCAGGTTGCTGCCTATAAATCATGGAATCAATGTCTTCTTAAGGTCGATGCATGTAAATCAAGGGATTGGTGTCTATAAATCTCGAGGGATGGATGTCTTCTTCTTTTTGGTAATAGTAAATTGATGTAATAGTAGGTTAGTGCATGCATTCATATATAAAGAAGAAGTTGTTCCATGGTTTTCTCCCATATGGGTTTCCACATAAATATTTGTGTCTCCTCATCTGTGTATTGGTTGATGTATGATTTTTATGTGGTTTAACAAATATAGCTTAAATATCTTAAATATTTTTAAAAAATTGTATAATATTGATTCATCGCCCCCCTCTCAATATTATCATGGAATCAACATGGATTCTACATGCATTTGGTCCATGGAAAGAGATCAATTGGCTATTATAGTTTCAAAATGATTCCAAAGCAACTTATCTTAAAATCTTGCAATAAACTTCTAGCAAATAAAGTGAGCCATACATTTAACTTACTTACCCTATTAGGTATAGGGATGTTCAAAGTTAATAAGTATCTCGAGTAAACAAGGGCTATCAATAGAGAATGACAACGACAAAGATGTATCACTGGTTTTCTTTAACGACATTGTCTATTGAAGCAACAATTTCACCTAGAAAATATATTTTGGTCCGGAATCAGGTAATTTCTCTTTTCTAGAATACCTTTCTTTGCTTATTTTATAGTTAATTGTGTTTAACTCTTTAACTATTTTATATTTAACTATATATTTTATATTTTTCATCAGAATTTAGTAGTTTGTCCTTTTTGGGATATGTTTTTTACCTATTTTATATTTAACTATAGATTTTATATTTTAGCTAGAATCGTGTAATTTGTCCTTTCTGGAATATTCTTTTTAATTATTTAATTATTTTATATTAGCTATAACCATATTTTACTTTTAGCTCTTTAACTAATTTATATTTAACTATAATTGTATTTTATTTTTAACTATTAAGTCTTTTATATTTAACTGCGAAATAATAAATAAAATAATATATATATATATAAAATATATATATATATTACTATATATACTAACATTTAATTGTGTTATTGGGGGCATGGTTATAATTCAAATGTTCCCAGCATTTTTATTTATTATTGTCACTAAAATAAACATTATAACAATTGCATTAAAACTTTTTTCGATATCTAATCATATGAGTGAGGTAGTAACAACAAATCTCTCTCCTCTCTCTCTCTTTATATAGATAGATATATATATAGTAAATATATATATAATATAATATATATATATATAGATAATATATATATTATAGATATATATATATATATAATTTGGTGTTTTTTTGGGGCATGACTATTAATGTCAAATGTGCCTGCATTTTTAATTTAATATTTTCACTAATATCAAGTTTTACATTGCGTTAATAACTTTTTCAATATTCTATTTTATATGGGTAAAGGTAGGTAAACAACATTAATGAAATATTTCATGAATATCCAAATTTATTAATATATTACACCTATACCCAAATTAACAATAAAATTTCATAGATGTCCACATGAAATAATTTAAAATTATTTAGAACATGTACCTCTCTTTAAATTTAAATTATTTTGATTGGTTTACATATTATCACATGGAAATTACGTGAACATTTCATGGGCACTTTTAGGCCGAAATTTCCTCTAGTGGGTTCTTGGTCCAAGTCATGCATCCTGAGAACTAAACCTTCCATGAAAATAACTCTTTACATTGTGTCCTATAAAATTAAGAAGTAATCTATTCAATATGCATTATGTTGTGAAGCCCATTGGATTTGATTATATTGAAGTTACCATCTAGTACCCAAGGAGCCTCCACGAATAAGTACTTGAGCCAATGGATATAGTTGAGGAATAAGGTTTTATCTCTAGGAAGTGTGGGTCCATTAGCATTATACAAGTAACATATATCCTCTCACCCAATAAGCTAGAATTTAACTATTAAGACCCTATATTTCATAGAAATTTATATGACTAAGACCTTTTGATAGCTCCAAAATATGGAAAGTCTACCCACTTGCCCCTGAGTATCTATTATCATTGATTAGAAACCTCTAATCCTTTTGGAGGCAATCATCTCTATTGATTCACATAAAGTTTTTTTTTTCTTGAACCATTAAAAGACTTGGATTTTCTGATCTCCATTAAGCATTGAGGGGACATTTCTTACCTTTATAGTTATTACTCCTAATTTTTTTAGAGATAAATTTCATTCTTGCAAGTGGGGATCATTAGGGTGATAACCTTCCTATGTTAACTTGATTTTGCGAGAGTTGAACAACATTACCTATAGTTTCTCTAAGATTTTATGGTTTCTCTTTATATTCTTTCTCTTTTCTTATTTATGTGGATTAGGGGAATCTTTGAATGGTTGAGTCAGTTAGGGCTAGATATTTCCAAGATTTCTCTCTGCTCTTGTCCATGTGATTTGAGGAAATAATTGGTTCTAATTTTGACTTGGTGTTCAACAATGCAAATAGGATCATTTCCCTTCCAAGATTTTACAATACATAGTTTGTCTAGGGAATAAAGGTCCATATATTTGGACTTTTATTTCTTCTTGTCATCCTCTAGATATACCATACGAATTTATTGAAGAACTAGTTCCAAGATCTCTTTAGGGATCTTATGGATAGATTTTGTTTTAAATTCAACTTCCAAGGAATTGAGTGAATCCTTCATTACTATATCTACAAGATCATGGTCAAAATGTGTCGATATCAATGGTTAAATCCATCTATAGCATTAGGTATCCTTCTAGTGTATGGAGGCGAAAGGGGCTAAGGGAGCTTCAACGATAGATGATAGGCTCGGTTAATCCCTTGGGGTCCTTGCTTTCCACCAAATCAGGTGTAGTGGCTACGGAAAGAAGAGGGAAATTCCTATAGAGATTTCCAAATTCTCGACAATGGTGACATATAAATGTGATCTCCTCATAATCTAGTTTTTCTTCAAAACATCATCATGGTAGTATATGCCAACTGATACAAGAAAGGGTTGAAATACGTTCATATAAATGCATATACAAGCATAAGGAATGTACCTATATGTTGAAAGTGTTTTATGCCACCACCAATTTAGGGGGTCTTCCCAATATTCTCCCAATTAGACTTCACACTTTTTGGAGCAAGAGCCCCATCCAAGAAAGAGACCCGACTGCCATATCCTTAATGATTTTCCTTGGCTACAATAATTGCCACAAGGGAGAGCACATATACTTTTGAGATAAACAAGTATGTTAGCCTTGTGATGTATTCAAATGGAAAGTGTTTCAAGGTTCTTTGACGAATGGGAAGAGAAAGTGAGTCTTTAAGAGAACAATTATAGTGTTATCCTAATAAAGAGACACACATATATTTGAAAGAATTGTTAGTTATATTACAAAATAATTCAAAAAGAAATGAAAACTATGAAAAAAGAGACGCATAATTCAAAGATGCATACCAAAGCCAACGAAATAGTTCATTTTCATTAGTATGTAGAAACATACTCATACACCACAAACAATGAAAAAATAGTCTTACAATGATTCATGACATATGCATGAAAGTGCACCAACTCTAAGAGAGCATCAAATTATAAAGTGAAAGTCCCAAGATACACCATTATAATAATACAACACTAGTTTCATTAGTGGAACATTAAGCCACTACTTGCTTCTCAAAAGACTAATCTTCTCTCCTATGCCTAGCTTGAGAAGCCAAGGTGAAAAAGCCTTTCCTTAAGCTATGAGGGTGTATATATAACAGATGAGGTGACTCTTGAGCTTCCCTCATGACTCTTGAGCTCACATGTGACTTTTCAAATTCCTATGAGACCTTTGAGCTCCTACATGACTTTCCACATTCTATTTATGACCTTTGGGATTCCACGCATTTTACATTTTCTCATTTTTTTAAAATATAATACTACAATTCCACAAATATGTGGCAATGACAACATACGACTTTATGGTGACACTTTGAGAATCCATGACTTGGTGATGGTGACATGGAACATCATTGTAGAGTATCAATGTCAAGTTTTTCTTCTTGTTATTATCTTCACAACTTCATGATAGGTATTACATGTTCTTCATCTTCATCATCCAAGGTGTCGGTTATGATATGGAGTCCTCTTGTGATATTGACTTTCATTCTTCTATCACGATCTAGTGTACCTTTATCTCTTTTCTTGACGATAATTTACGTCTTCATCTACAGAAGTGTCATCTTGCATCATCTCCTTGAACCAACCATCATTCCTAATTATAATGAGCCTTCTGAATCCATTGAAAGGGTTTATAGAAGCATGTGAAGGCTTCTAAAGGTCGAGATGTGACATGGAAGTTTGAGGCAACCTAGTGTCATCCGTGGAGGAAGGCTTATATCGGGGATGCAGTGTTCATTTTGAGAAAATGAATAGTCTATTGTTGATGTCTCATATGTACTGGACACAGCAGAATAGGTTTTAGAGACGGTTGAATAATTTTGAAGAAGTTTGTGCCATCAAGAAGCTCATGGAATCTTAGTGCACCAATTGAAGGAATCAAGTCTAAGCGATCTTAGATCTCTTTGCATAATAATGACAACCATGAGAGGGATATAGATGGTTTTCTAATCCCATTGGTTCAGTCAATAACCATTGGAGTCGAGTGTGGAATTTGTAAAAGAATTGAAGCCATAATCCCAAAGAGCCAAGTCAAATTGACAGAAGCTCAAGGAGACGTAGCCCATGAGATTCGAGTAAAATCCTAGATTAAATTTGTTGTTATGTGTTGATACTTATTTGCTTAATTATATGGCTATTATGTGTGTCTAATATCAATAAAAACAAATCAACTTAAATCACTTAAACAATTAAAAACAAACAAAGACATACACATGTTTCAAGTACTTAATTCTGTAATTGTCAACATAAGCTAGATCATATATTTATAAGCTTTGGAGTGAGAGGTTTTTGTAAGCATAACAAGTTGTTAAACCCTTATTTTAGATAAGGTGGTATCAGAGCAGGATGTTTGATTGACAGAGAAATCTCTCTTCTTGTTTGACTTGATAGGTGTTCAAATAGTCAAATTCTACTGTTTGATTGTTTGTAAACTGACTATTGTTTGAGTTTTCAAAGGTGAATGGAAAGCTATTGATAAGATAAGTATAGGAGAGGACAAGAAGGAAGAAGGGCTGAAGGAATTCTCCTTACCTCAAGGACCTCAAGACAATCCTTAAAGCTTAAGAGGGTTTGTTTTAAAAATGCTACTTGAATAAGAATTTGATTCTAGTGCCATTTAGTTCAGAAATTTGTCAGAAGTTCTTTGAAAGCTTTGTGAATTTTGTTGAAGTGCTTTTGTTCATTTTGATAATGACAACTTCTACAAGTGAGTTTTCCAAATCCTCCTCTTTCACAAGATTCTTTAATGAAGACTTAAAGCGAGATTTGTTCATCATGATGGATATGGGGAGAGAAATGAGTACCGAACTTCGAGAGAAGTTGAATTCCATGGAGGAAGAGAAGCAGTTGATTTCTAACAAATTCCAGGAAATGGAGACAAATTCATATTGTGAATATGGATCTAGAAAAGATGCATGAGTTGGAGACACAGCTCCTTGCAACCAAAGAAGCCTTAGTCAAGTATCAGCTTGAGGAAGAGGTAAACAATTCATGTTTGTCTTCAATTTCCTCTAAGAATGTTTATGTTGGTGGTTTTGAAAAACATACAAGAGGCAAAGTGTCCAAGTTAATGTCCAAAATAGGCTATGAAGGAAAAGGATTGGGAAAACATGCACATGGTATTGTTGAGCCAATAATGGTTGAGGAAAGACCTAAGTATTCGGGTCTTGGCTATGGACAATCTTATGGAAAAAGTTTCAAAGCAGTCATGAAGGCAATTGAAACAATTCCTAGAAGGAGTTTCATTTCAGGTTCTCTACCTCAAGTTTGTAAAGATTGTATTCTTGGGTAATGCAATTGTTTGAAACATCATTTGCAAGAAGAAGATGTACATAAACATACACTTGAACCAAAAAAATTTGAAATCTCTAAAAGCATTGAAGGGATTGATGGTTTTCCAAAGGGAGCTACTTCTTCATTTGATTCACCTCCTCATGAAGGTAATGAAGGTGAGAGAGAAAGGTATAAATCTGATTTCAATCACACTTCTTTCAATTATGTTAAGCATGATAAATTTCCACATAAACATTGGAAAAGAATTGCATGTTCCTTTTGTGGTTTGGTTAACCATAGTGTTTCTAGATGTTGGAAGAAAATGGCCACATACAGGAAACTTTTTGAAGGAAAGAAGGCAAGAAGATAAAGGTCTATTGTACAAGGAAAATTATGATGTCAAGAAGATTACCATGTGTTGTACTTATTGCCATAAGCCAGGACATATTGCTAAAAGGTGTTGGACTTTGAATCCAACAATGCTTCCATGAAATTTGAAGAAAGTGGTGAAATAGTATGGTAAGAATGGAAAGGAAGTTTCCATAATCGATATGATTAAGGATGATCCACTTGTTGATGTCGATGTGCACTTAAAGGAAGCACCTTTGGTGTGGATTGGCAAGAAATGGTTAGAGTTCTTATCCAATTAAAGTTACATGTTTTGTTTTGATGTGAAAAGAAATGTGTCACATCTATTTGCATTTCTTTGATAATGGAATGCAAGTTGCAAGATGGAAAAGTTGAGTATGTAGACTTACTTTATTGCAGAAAATTATATTCATTTAAGCATTGAAAGTACATATACATGTGATCGATTATCTTGTACTTATGATTGTGCTTAAGAGAAAGTTGAATAATCAAATACATGCATAAGGACAAAATGTATGAACACTTGATGTTAATGATTTCCTTGTATTTGAATATGTATCTAATTGACTTGATGGAAAGCTATCGGCCATCATATTGTTTTGTTTAAACATGGATGTAATGTCAAGTCAACCTGGAAGAGTTGATTTAGTCTCCAAGATTGTAAAAGGGAGATAATGATGAAGTGTTTTATCTTTGTAAAAGAATCATTATAATAGTTTTTGTATATGCTTGACTTGAAGGGTCAAATGTTTGAAAATGCATTGTTTTTGTCAGCTTGGGATTTAGTTGATAATTTGTATACACGACGTAGAGACATGATGATGATTCACATGATTTGAAATTTGTTTCTTTTGATGGAGCAAGAATTTATGTCATCAAGTTTTTTTCTTGTATTTTGACATCGTCTCATGAAGAATATTTGCAGCAACAAAGGTCACCATGGAAGTGGTTTGGAAGCGATGTTCAACTACCTTCTGTAAATTCTAAATGAGTTCAATGAAGACAATTCCTAACACGAGGACAAGCATGTCCATGAAGGGAAGTGTCAACTACCTTCAAGATTTGATTCAAAGGCACCCGCCATGTAGGAAAGTGTATGAAGGCTCAAAGAAGAGGGTATTGTGCTCTCATCTACTATTTAGAATAGTGTATCAGTGTTTTGAGGTCCAAAAGATTCCCAAAGGGGAGCAGTGATCAGATATTGATCCATCACTTTAATGATAGCTCACAATTCAAAGTGTTCGAAAGAGTGTCCAAACTCAATGACTGGATAGATCTCATATTCCTCATTCTGACACCATGAATAGTTCGAAAAATTGACATCGTCTCAAGAAGTTATTTCCATTTGAAAAGTTCAATAAACTACAATTTCCAAGAATAATTGATTTTTGGGAAATAATAAAAAAAAAATATTCCAAGGAATACTCCTTGGATATTCCCCAAAAAATTCATTTTGGGTGACCAATGAGGAGCTAACACATGGCAAGCCCAGAGGCTGCCACGTGGCCCTAGAATGGTCATGTAAAATTATGTTTGGGGTCCGGGGGGGTCGAATCTGTGACCACCGACAAGACCTCAACAAGCGCTACCAACTCCGCTACAGTGGTTCTTAACAAACTACAGTCAAATGTTCTATTTAAGGTTTAATAGATTTCAGTTTGGGGGTGAGGACCACCAGCACTCGCAAAAAGCAGTCACATGTCCACCTATTGAAATTAACCACACACAGTTTGCGTGTTGACTACCAACAAATCACCAACCCAACATTATTCCTAACTACCAAGTGTAGTACCAATCACATGTGTGCCAAACGCCAATAGTTAAGGTCAACCCCGATGGTTAAGCATGGCGCAGTGCTAGAAAGGAGCAGTTATGCCAAATTAGTTACAATTAAGTGCAGTTAGCCATTTAGTGGAGGATCACTAAGAGTTGCTCATTAAATGCACTCTAGAAGTGATTTTTGACCTAAGAGAGTGAACCAAGAGGATAGCTAGGCTATTGAGGCCTTATGAAGCCAATGGAATAGTCCAAAGAAGCTGAAGAATCCATGTTCAAGGAGATTTTCATCCACGGAGATTTTGGAGCTCTGGAGGGAGTTGGTGGAGCTACCAGTATCCATTCTCAGCGAACCAACAGTCATTCCTAACTATAATGAGCCTTCTAAATCCATTGCAAGGGTTTACATAAGCATCTAAAGACTTCTAAAGGTTGATATTCTATAGGGATATTTGAGGTAACTGAGTGCCATCCGTGGAGGAAGGCTTAGATCAGGGATGGAGTGTTCATTTTGAACAAATGAACAGTCTATTGTTGATGCTTGATATGTGTTCAAGATAGTAGAATAGGTTTCAGAGATAGTTGAAGAATTCTGAAGGAGTTTATGCCATCAAGGAGCTCAGGGAAGCTTAGTGCACCCATTGAAGGAATCATGTCTAAGGGATCTTAGATCTGTTTGCAGAATGATGATAGCCATGACAGGGATATAGATGGTTTTCTAAGGCCATTGGTTAAGTCAATAACCAATGTTGAACTTGTAAAAGAATTGAAGCCATAATCCCAAAGAGCCAAGTCAAATTGACAAAAGCTCGAGAGGTAGCCCACGATATTCGAGTGAACTCCTACATTAAATTTGTTGTTATGTGTTGATGCTTATTTGCTGAATTATATGGATGTTATGTGTGTCTAATATCAGGCTAAACAAATCAATTTAAAACACTTAAATAGTTAAAAACAAACAAAGACATACACCTGTTTCAAGTAGTGAATTCCCCAATTGTCAACATAAGCCACATCATATATTTATAAGTTTGGAGTGAGAGGTTCTTGTAAGCATAAAAAGGTTATAATACATCCTCCTTGGAGCACTAATTAGCTAAGGGTAATGCCTCAAAGGTCCTCCCAAAATTCCACAAGCCTCCCTTCAAATGTAGCAACAAATTTACCTCCCTAGGGTGGCACTTGAAGTCCACCTAAAGAAGGGCGAGTTCTCCCCTTGGAGAACTCTATGCTAAACAACACTTGTGAGATGAACAACTTGAGAAACAATTTCTAAATGTCAAATTATCAAAAGGTGGCAATTTTTGTCGGGAGCCTTCTATTTATAATTGATGCCTTACTTTTCCTTGTGGGTAGTAGCGCCAAATATTTTGACCACACTCTAGAAAATTGAATTTTCTCCCAATAGGTGTGTGTTCCTTCAGAGGTGGACCCACATTCCACTAACTTTAATATTTGAACCACTTTCCCTAAGTTTATACCCCAAAAATATTTTAGCTCCAAAATGGAAAAAATGTTGATCTCTTCTAAAAGAAATTTATTAAGAAGGGACATTACATAGAGCCTCTTTGTTGATGTAATTTTGGTCCAAAGATATATTGCACTCAATGCTATTTTGGTTACATGCACCCTTTCTATATATATGAGAAACTTTGCATATTTGTGTATAATGGTTTGGATTCTTATGGATGCATATGAATATTTATGTATTTTATGGTCAACTAGTTTTTTGGTCCCATATTTTTCTAGTTCCACCAGTTTTGGGTTAATTGATTTGGTGAATGCTCCAATTTTTTTAACATTGGTATTATTGCCATGCAAATGCATTATCAAAATAATATAACCTAATAAAGAATGATAACAATGATTAATATCAACTAAACCCAAATGTTCTATTCAATCTTAAGAAGGTTAGAAATTAATCATAATTCTTTAGGATTTTATTTCCATGCTTGAAAAGCATTTAGAGAAACATTCCAAGATCAACATAGTTTAGTCAAGAGGGTTAGTAGTGTGACAAATATATTGAAAATTAGATCTAATCCCAGTATAAGTTAGACAATTAAAGGGAAAGTATTTTTCATCTTCAACCTTTTTAATATCACAAAGGTAACAAAATCATCCAGTGACGCTGACACTGAGCATAAAAGGCCTCTAACACAGAATGATATGCCAGTAACTCTTCATCATGTGTTTCTAGTCTTTCCTCTGCCACCATGTTCAATGGATTATTCCTCTGAGCTTTGTTGTCAAGCTCAGTTCTAGGAGAACCAAGTATTGCACTCCCTGTACATCTTTCCACAGGAGTCTCGGTGTATTTTAAGATCTGATCCATAGATTCTGTTGACTCCGTAACTTTAAATCTTTTGACATCATTACCTGGTGTAGCTTTAATGCCTCTATCATTTCCATCCTTTCTATCATCATAAACATACAGTTGTTTAACACCTATCGAGTGAGGAGAAAGTGAATTTCCTTTCTGATTTTGTTCCACGTCATTTCTCTTCTTGGGCCTTCCTTCAAACTTATTTTGAGATTGTGCATTAGTTTGCATATCCCAGGGAGATGATGCCTTCTAAGTTCTCTCACTATTTGCAGGCATGGGATATTTTCCTTCATATATGATATTGTTTGTTTGCTAAAAAAAGGAAAAGAATAGATCAGCCATTTGATTAATCAATGACTCACAGAATCTCTAATTTCAATAAACAAATTAAATAACTCACGAAGACAAATTATCAATGAAATTTTCTATAGAATTTTGTAATACTTCCGTGGGAATGCAATGAGAAATGCGTATACAAAAATTTGCAATATAATAGGTATATTCAAAACTACTTGTTTAAAATGTTCCTAGTTCATCCTAAAATGTTTCTAGTTCATCCTTATAGAGGATTTGGAAGAAAAACTTAATATACAGGGACAATGTACAAGTAGATTTATGCAAAGAAATTATAATTTAAGAAACTACAGTCAATCCTATTTGGACATGTTGGGATCAATGCCTATGTCAAGTATACAACAATCTACAATGTTGTAAGTAAAAACAACCCTATTTATTAGTTAGCTACCCGTCTGTGTCATGGATTAAAATAGAGCGTAATGGACAACTCATATCTGTCATCTTGTAGAGTCCCAGCTCAACTGGAAATAGAAAACACTGATAATTTAGGGCAGCACAACCAACCTTAATTGGCAATGTTGGAAGCAATGCATATGTTAAATATATAATGATTGGCAATATAGCAAGTACATCTAACTCTGTGTTAGATGTCTACCTATGTATTTATGTAGATGGATAATAATAAGACCTACTTTACAAGAAGAATGGTCAATGGCATATCTTATCTATTAATGCCATGCCTTGTATCAACTAGAAAGAAAAGGTACCTTTACATTAAAGATTTCAAAATTATTTGAAAACTCTGGAAAATGAATGCATACTATTTTAACTATGAATTTGAGCTTTTGAAGGCCTGGACTTAATTAAATGCAACTACATGTACTCAATACATAATAAAGTAGTGATAATCAGATTAGACATACTAATTACTATGGACAGAAAAATTCTTTTCAAAAAAGCCCTTAATTCACATCTACACACTACATACACTTACGGAATGCCTTAACTGTATTGGTAATGATCATAAACAATAGACTCACTCTCCATTATAGCAATAACCAAATAACAAAAAATGTACATGAAGTCGCAAAAAAATAATAAAAATACAGTAAATATGTTACCTGTGAGGGTAGCGGGTACCATTTTCCTTTCAGCCATTCCTGAGCAGGTCTTAATTTGGAGTAATGGTACATTTTCTGTATATGATTGTGGGGAAAATATACAAGGAAAAGCTCAGAATTGGTGCTCATAGCTTGCGTGATGATGCCCGGCCACCAGCACCCTTTGTCAGAAGCTTCAACTACGTCTCGGATGGAGTAGTTGTAATTGTGGGGTGCCTCAGGGGGAATGGGTCTGACTCGGGTATAGCGAACATCTTCTTCTTGTGTCAATCGCTGTGCGTCGCTGTCAGGGTCGCGGTCGTAGCGTACCTTGTAATGACGCCCTCGCCCACGACCATATGCATCGACAATCACAGCCTCCGTGCAGGCACCATCTATCTGCACCTCCACTCTCGTCTTTTGGTCCATTCCAGCGATCGCTACTGTAGTACAACGAAACCCCAGAATCGCAGTCAATCAAGATCACGACAATTACACTAATGTAGTACAACGAAACCCCAGAATCGCAGTTAATCAAGATCACCACAATGACTCGACCACAGTCCAATCAAGAACGACAACAGTATAAATTTCTTCTGCAAAGTGAGTGAGAGAATCCTAAGATTGAGTAATGGCCAAGTAAAAGCTGCATGAAAATAATATATGTTGCTTCCACCTCGTGGGTTGGAAGGATATATTTTTGTAAGCCGACGCCACCATATACCATGTGTGGTATTGGGTTTCAAGTTGGTTTAGTGAAGTGTTTTGTTTTGATGTTATTGGGTTTCAAATTGGCTTAGTGTTTTATTGGGTACTAAATTTAGAATTAATTTATTATTATAAATTAAATTATTATTATTATTTGGGATGTGATTTTAAAATTAAATTATTATTGTTATTTATGATGAATTGGTTTGGGAATAAATATGTACTTTCTTACAAATGTTTTTTGGTGTTAAAATAAGACTTTAAATTGTCAATAATTTTTAGTTAGAGTGATTGAGATGGTGGTTTGTCATGTTGTCCACCGTGGTTTAAGGTTCTAGTGACATGACCATTCATAATAACACTGAAAGGATAGATGTCCAATTAGAGTCTTGGATCTTGGCCCCAATATTTGGTGGTCTCACGACCTTTCAAGCCTTAACTTGAATTTTGTTTAGAATTATCTAGAAATATGGATAACCAAATTATGATATAAAAAAATTACATTAAGAAAAAAAGCAGAGTTTAATGGCTAACTATATGACAAACCTTAGACAACTAAGAAGCCTTCAAGGTAAGTTTGAGCCATGAGGAGGTTGATCTCCCAATTAACTCACAAGTAATGAGTAATAATTTCTTATAGTATCGAATAATGTATGTAGATTTTTAGGTGTATGTCCCTTTTACAAACATTGAACACATTGTAAATTAAAATACAATAGTTATAAAAATCTTATGAGGAAAATTGTGTCGACTACCATTGATCCACCATGATCTTGTTAGTGGAGCATGAGCGGAGTCTTGAGTGGTTCAAAGTTGAAGTGGTCTTCAAATGATCATGATCAATGAGGTCTTTAGCTTTATCAAGGGAGTGATCGTCGTCAACATTCAATGTCTAGTATATTCAGCTTCGCGAGTGATGTCAATGGTTGGTATGGTTTTCACAGTATATGAAGGATATGGTTTTTTACCTCGTTGTGGATGTCGACATGTCTTTGTCATCAATTCCACTCGGGTTTGGTTGTCGACATGTCTTTGTCATCATGTTATGTTGACAAATTTTGCTTTGTGACGAAGAGGTGTGCTTGGGTTTTATTATGAAAATCAAAGTGATGTAATACATAAACCTATGTCCTAAATCCTAATACACCTAAACCCTAACCTATACCTAATCCATGCAATAAAATGCATTAACCCTAAGTTTAAAAACCCATTCGGGTCATGTAATAAGCATTACAACACATAAACCATTGCAAAACCACATAAAGCATTACAATGCATTAAAAATGGCTCTAACTGCTTGCCTAACCAAACGACGAGCTAACCATGACAGCGAGCCATTTGAATGGACTCGGATTAACCGTCAGGGTTAACTGTTTCAGAGCCTCACCACACGGGGTTTTATAACTAATCGTTGTCATGTGAGCAGTGCACAATTAATGGTTGTAGTTGCAGAAGTTCACACCACAATGGATCAATGGTAACCATAGCATGTGAACAAACTTTATCTTGATAATCAAACTAACTGTAGCTCCTAAGAGCGCGGGGAGAGGAACTGTCGGCGAAGGTTGTCACATGCTGCAGAAAGATTGTGCGAGTAGCAGGAACCGTCGGAGATCATCCGCCAGGTGGAAACTTGCAGTTAGAACGTGACTGTTCACATGGTGTCCATTACCTTTTTACACCTCGTTAGCAAACCGCCACCAGTTTTGCGCTTATCCAAAGTGTTGTTTTGGGTTTTTATTGTTAATATTGGTTTAAAGTAATGCCACCACCTTGTGACTATTCCTGAGGTGTCCCTAGTGGTTAGACCGATTTCATTCATGCCTAAATCCTAAATCCTAATACACCTAATTCCTAAATCCTAATACACCTAAACCGTAACCTATTCCTAATCCATGCAGTAAAATGCATTAACCCTAAGTTTAGAAACCCATTCGAGTCATGTAATAAACATTACAACACATAAACCATTGCAAAACCACATAAAGAATTACAATGCATTACAAATGCCCCTAAATGTCGGCCTAACCTCGCGCGGAGCTGACAGTGAGATTGGGCCATGTGAGGAGACAAGGATTCATCTTCGGTGTTAACCGTATCATATCCTAACCACGTGGGGATTTATAACTAAGCGTTGTCATGTGAGCAATGTGCAGTTAACGGTTGTAGTTGAGGAAGTTCAGACCACAGTTTTAAACGTAACATGTGAGCAAAATTTAGCCGCACAGTCAGTCTAACTGTAGCCACTAACAACGTGGGGAGTGGAACTATCAGCGAAGGTTGTCACATGCTGTGGGAAGACCATGCTGGTAGCCAAAACTATTGGTGATCATACGTCGGGTGGCAACATGCAATTAGACCATGGTTGTTCACATGGTATCCATCACCTTTTTCAGCCCAGTCAGCAAACCGCCAGCAATTTTGCGCTTATCCAAAGTGTTGTTTTCGGTTTTTATTGTTGAGTTTGGTTTAAAGTAATGCCACCACCTTGTGACTAGGCCTAAGGTGTCCCTAGTGGTTAGACCGAGTTCATTCATGCCTAAACTTAGCAATGGAGAGCTCGAATGAACCAAAAAAAAACTATAAATTCACCTTTTGGTCATGAAGAAGGGCACTAGAGCGGTTTGGGAGCTTAGTGTGTAGATTCTAGAGGTTATAGGCATTTTTGTTTTCAGTGTAACACGAGCATCCGAAGTCAGAATTGGGAACCAAGATAGGTGTTGGAAAGCTAATTCAAAGATATTTCTTGTGAAAGTGACTAGAAGTTCCTACTTGCATAATTAGTCTAGTTAATTTGTTGTGTCAACGACCTCCTTGGGTTCAATCCTAATAAAGCAGATGCCCATCTTGAAAGCAGACATTGAGAAGTAGTCCATTAGGGACGAACTCCATAATCAATCTTGTTGTGTGGTATTGCTATGTTTTTCCTTCTTATTACTTATGTTTACATGTTTCATATGTTTTAATTATGTTTTCAATTCATCCCTTTTCAATTGATTCTCATAGTTAAAACACTTTAAGTTAACATTCAGGTCACTCTTGGCATTGATCAATTCTACTTCAGTTTAACATATGGTCATTTCAGATCAATCATGCTACTTTAGTTTCAAGAAAGACAACCACATCCACAACTATATTTCATATCTTAGATGTTTGTATTGGATATATTTTAAATGTTAGAAAGGCATCCATGAAAAAGAAAATGCATCATTTTCTACAAAATTCATATGAAGTGACATATTAAGCATGTAATGTTTCTTTTCTTTTACTACATTTTTGAACACATTAATCTCCCCATGAATAGCTGGCATCAAATACTAAGGTGTTACTCAAAATATCCAAGTTATTTGTTCATGATGTGGCAATGCCTCTCAACATCACATTGCCAATGAGGGCTCCCAAAGGAAAAAATATGCCACATGTGCTACCATCGCTCAAATATGAAGGCATAAATCTACCGCATGTGTCACCATGGCTCTAATATTTAGCAAATCCCTGAAAGTTGATCCTCAATGAAGAGATATATGTCAAAAGTTGAAACCAAGGCTTCCAAACCAAATTATCCATAAGCAACATGCTTAAAAATTTATTAATTAATAATACAAGTCTTCATGCATAAGAGTGGTAGCAGTGAGCATGACTACTTCTTTTGAAAACTTATACGATAGCTATGCCATTTTATTTCCTGTTATTGATAGACTGTGGAGATAACATAAAAATCATTTCCATCTTTTTGACACCAAGTTGCATCCATAAGAGTTTTACCAAAGTAGTTGGGGTATTATTACTCATTGAGTATGGAAAGACAATAAAATACTTAGTCGTTCCATTTTCAAATAGTTCTTATTTTCCCTCTCAATTATGATGAAAATATAATAGAGATATATAAGCTTTATAAATCAACATAATAAATTACCCAGATGCGGGTGACACACTTTGATATTAATGAATACATTGAAGACCAGCGGTAAGAGGACACGCCACTTGGCTAGTGGCTCCCCTCCCCATACCACCGTGAGATGCCCTCTTGACACACTACAGGCAACATTTAATGCAGGTCTGAAGCAGGAAAAAGCCACTAAGTGTCTAGATATGGAGGTACCTCAGTTCCTTGTTTCTCCATCTCCCCTGCTCCATTGCAACTGCCCGCCTCAAGCCTATGAACCCAGCTCTCACACTGTAACTGGGCGTCACTAATGGTTAGTTTGTTGCGTTAATTTTGGACATGGGTTTCACCATTCCCATTCTATTTCCTGGTATCTAACCTCTGCTAAGACTGGCCCTGCTCCTGCTCACAATCCCTCTATTAGAGCTCCCTCTATCATCGTTCCTTCTCTTACTACTCCCTCTGAGTACTTAGCGAGAGATACCAGCATGGTGAGACAGCGAATGAGAAGCCGAAGATGCGGAACTCGAGGAGGTAGTTCTTGCCCTCAGACTGAGCCGCACCCTGAGCCTATTTCCTCCTCTCCTTCCCCTAAACTGTATCATCCCCAAAGACATCGGGTGGGTAAATATCCTAGTACAAGAAGTGGGCGGGGTCATGCTCGGTCTTCAGGTGCAATTCATGGTGATTTTTGTACTTCACTCTGCTAATTTTCCTTTGCCCCTGCATCCTGCACCCCACTCAACCAAATTCATGTTTTGTAGCACCCTGAATAGACCTGTTATTACAGCTACTATTTCCATCCTCTTCACTGAGGACAATGAACAGACTGCCTCTCAGGTGGAAAATTCCAAATTGCGGCAAGAGGATGCCCCCAAATGCAACAATTGCAGAGACACAGGGAAGAATGTGATGAATGAAGGCATTTGTACTCTGCATGGAAAGAACCTTGGTGGCAATCAGCATGGTGAAGGGGGTAGCTCTACGGCCACGAGCCCCTCAGGTGGAACTAGTCATGACGGGTTAGCTTCGCAGGTGGCATCTGGCAGGCTTGGGAATGCCCTTCTGACGGATGAGCCACATGGCGATGGTGGGGAGCCACACGATAGCATGTCGAGGGACAAGGCGGATAATTGGGCATGCCCAATTGTTAAGGAACCCATCTCGAATGATTTCAATTAGGTCAATGTGGCTTCCACATGTCTGGACATGGCAGCCCGGGGTATGGACGTGGCTTCTAGGGGTTTGGACGTGGCTACCAGGTGTATGGACGTGGCTGCCAAGTGTCTTATGTCTGGTCTTTTTGTTTTTGTTAGCATCTATTGGAATCTGGTCTCCTATCTAGACATTATGTCATGGAAAAACCTCATTATTTCTTTTGTGGTTTCTGGTCTTAAGAACTGACACCATTTTTGGTTTTTTTCTTTCTGTGGACTGGTTTCCCCAATGTTGGGGCAGTCCAGATTTTTGCTGAAACACTATTGTAAACTTGGTTGAGGCTTTTTCCTCTCTGTAATTTTTTGTGCATATTAATAGACTGTCTTAACTTAGAAAAAAAAATCAACATAAGAAATTCTAAAAAACTAAACTTAAATTGTAGTTGCAAAAACTCTATTGGAAAATTTCGAAAAAAATTAATTAGAATAAAACAATTTGAACTTACAGTCACTAGAAAAAACAACACCCTATTGCTCAGAAGGCGAATGCTAGAACTAAATTTACCAAAATAACATTACCATACATGGTCACTGGACCTTCTAAATGTTTATTCGATTTGTATGTCTTTTGCTATATAATACAACTCGCTTAAGAGAAATCCTCACTTGCAGAAACCTAACAAAACATATTCTTTGTTTATATGCCTAAGAGAAGTATGTTTTCTGAGACATCATACAAGATTGTAGGCCTCCTTCTTGCGTGCACATATTTTAGATTCATAATTTGAACATGTTAAAACCTAAAACTACAAACCTTAAACAACAATATGACCTTTGTAAAGACCTCTTAGTAATAATCTTTCAAGTTTCAATGACATGAGAATGCAATATGATATTGTGGTATTCTTTAGAAATGGAAAATTAAGTTCAAATATGCATCTCCCACCAAACAACTTAATAGAGTACACATTAAAGAATCCAAAATTTACTCTTGCATGCTTTCATCTCCCATAACAAAGTTAGTTGTGAATGAATAGTCTCTTGCCTATGATAGCTTTAAAAATATTACAAAGTGACTATTCTTTAAATTTTGGCAGCAAACTACTAGCAAAACAAGGTATACTATTGAACAATTTGTGTTTTCATTGATGTCAAAGTCACGAAGTATTGCTACACACATTTTGTCATTGATGTGAAAGTCATGAACCATTGTTGCACACATGTTGTTGTTGATGTCAATTGTAGTAGCTTCACTAATGTTGAAGGAAGAACAACGAATTAAATTGAAGAGGTGACAAGGGATCAAGCAGAACAATAGACTCAAACACAATGGTCGGATAGGTTGGCTAAGAAAGTAGTTCAAGCATATGTCGATCACGTAATAGAAGACCAAATAGGTTGGTTGAGCAGGTAATCCAAGTGCAAGGAAGGCAAGCCAAGAAGGCTGAGAAGGCTAAAGCTTGAGGAGGTAAAGTAAGCGAGAAAGGCTAAGAAGGACAAGAACAAGGTAGCCCCAATGATCACTCTTGGTCATAGAGGTCCAATAGGCCAACTCCCAAGGGCTAAGACCCTTTTGGACTTCAAGAGTATTGACATTGTTAAAAGACAAAAATATGCACCAAATCCCGATATGATATGGAGATATGTGTTGAGATTTCTAAGTCTGACATGATAGAAATCCCTACTACATTATCTGGTTTAATTTCTCTTACAAGTTATTTATAAATATAAATACCGAAATAAACACAAATGCAGCCTTAACTCACATACATATCAACACAAAAATAACTAAGACAAACACACAAGGGACACTGTTACTTTTGAACAATCGTCCATGGAAAAACCCAATGCGGGAAAACCAGTGTAGCAGATATGAGGGTTTTATTATTATGTTATTTATGAATACAACCAGGGTTCCAGAAATGGCTCACCTAACACATAATGCCCTTGGCAATAGTACCTCTCCTTGGAGACAGATATTCCGGCTGATCAATCACCTCATGAATGATCCTACAACAGCTATGATAACTTCCATTGCTCTCCATCACTCTGATAGGGACTCCAACAACCTCTCAACTCACTAGCACTCAGTTTCCTCGACAAAAATCCCCCAACGCTCCCTCTTGGCCATGCGTCAGCTCTGCTAGCCTCTACAACTACTGAAGCCCCTTCATTAACCCTTTGGCTCTCTGCATCAACTCTTAGACCCTCTGTGTCACCCATGTTGGCCTGTTCAGCGTCTACATAGATCCTAGTTGCCTCTGCATCAGCCTTTTGATGCTCTACGTTGTCTCTCTGGTACTATCTCTACCTGTCTTCTATGTATTCTCGGCCTTCTATAGAATTGACCCTCGCTGCAATAGATCACTAGCTCGATTCTTTCAGCGAAACCCCGCTCTAGAAAATCGAACTCACTGATCAGTTTGTTGTATCTCCAACTAACCCTCAAGTCTCCTCTTATACGTTTCCTACTGAGTCTTCAACAACTGAGATTAAGCCCCTAATCAACAACTAAGATTATATTTGGCTTGATTCATGTCATTTAGAAAATTCTTGCCTGGTTTTGTATTAATACCCATTAATATTTTACTTTTCCTAAGTTTAGACTTAGGAACCCCATTAAAAATATTAATTATTTTAATATCTCTCCAATTGGGTGGAATTTCCCCAAAAAATTTCTTGGTCTTCGATATCTTATGTGCCTTAGCCTCTCCACCAATTTTGATGGCTAGATCACATCTAATTCTACCACAAATCAACACTCCCTCTTAGTGAGGAATGTGCTCTAGTAATGTTTCACCATGGAACCATCACATTGATCCTCCACACAGGTACGTGTGTTGATGCTTGGCGTGCTGCCTCATGTCATCTGCACTGATGCTTCCTGTACTTTTGAACATGACACTGCCACT
>APFE031590601.1:240996-268570 GCA_000404065.3 Pinus taeda | reverse complement strand
GTCCAACGCTTGTTGTAGCAGTCCAGCCTCGTCGATCCAGATGAGCTCCTCCTCCACCTTCAAACCTGCATACACTAACAAGCAAACAATTACATAACACCTGAATATTCAATAAAACAAAATATTCAACATACAGACCAAGGAATACACGAAACAATTCATTAACAAATCATGGAGAAGAATGGACTTATTTGTATTAAAGAAACAAAGGAACCATTACAACCTGAGCCTTGGTGTTGTGCAAGCTCCTCCCAGGGTCCAACAAGAGATTTCCTCTACTTTGACAAGATCACCCACTCCCAATATGGCAACAAGGAAGGATAGTGATCTCTCCTCACAAGTCAACAATGGAAGTCCTAATTCCAGCAGCATTTACCCTATAGAATGTTCAGCTTTCAACCTCCCCTCCTTTGGCCCAATGCCTGTATTTATAGTATTCTAGAGGAGGTTATTCAGTTCCAACATCAATGGGATACTCCCTCTTTTGGATGGGGTAGCTCCTCTCCTGATGGGATAAGCTCCTCTATCATAGGGGTGCATGAACCATCTGGAGGCGCTCAATACACGTCAAGAACTCTTCTAGAAGGCTCTAGAAGTGACCACAAGTAACTTTTTAAAGATGAAACTTGCGCCTTTTGACTTTTACAGGGGTACGCACCCTAGCTTTAGTATACAGAGCGTATTACTACGCAGGTCTAATGTATATGGAGTGCGTACACGCAGGAAAGGTAGAGAGAACCTGCGTACCCAGAGATAAACATGTTTTTAAGTGACTTTCTCTCTTTTTGAGGTTTTGACATGAAGAGCAGAGGTATGGGGCTTGACAAAAGAGGACAATGTGGCTATTGATGAGGCCACATACTGCAAATAGTCAGGGTGACAAAATTTAGTGTAACAGCTATATCTACCTTGACATAACTATAATATTTCAACTCCATTTTTTATATAGAAGTTACATTTCATGTATCTATAGAAGTTACATTTACATGTTTTAGATAGAAGTTACATTTTACATAGCTATATCTACCCTCACATAACCATAATATTCCAACTCCATTTTTTTCACACTTTTCAGCGTTTTAAATATTTGTCTATTTTAGTTTGATTATACAATTAGATAGTGGATATTGTTTACGAAATCTCCTATTTGCAACATTTTGAATTCTACCATTTTTGAATTCTAACATTTTGGGTAGGTTTTTGTTACTATCATATATCATGTTTGAAGTAGATGATGTTTATAATTCACCCAAGATACTTTAGGAGCAACCCTAAATTGCATGCGTGTTTCCATTATACATCTAATATTTGCAACCTTTTCCATGTGATGAACCCAATAGCCCATGTTGAACATGAAGAAAGTACCTCAAAAATTGGGGAATATTAGTTATTTTATTTCCTAAGGGGGCTAGATCTAGAGAAGGCAATGACAACTATCATAAATGGCTTTTGTCGGGTTGTATTTAATGAAATAGCACTAGAATTTACTACTAAAGTAAATAAATTGAGGACTTTGAAGCTTGAAGGTAGTGTTTAATATATGTTGCAAGGTATCTCTATAACACTATCTATATACATGATTCTAATTCCATGAGATGGCATTTCAATAACACTATTGTCTAGTGATGAGTGTTAGATGTAGATAGATTTCTCATGTCCTACAGGTAAATCGTATCATTATATTTCTATGAAATCTTGGAATGTGTTCAAATTTTGTCTCAGGTAAGGAAATATGTATGTACTCTTGAATTTATCTATGTTGTAATAACATCAAGAATAAATTTTTCATTGAAAATAATTGGGATATACCATGTAATTTTACTTTACAACATGAAATTCTTGATTTGTTAGATCCCAACCAATTAGGGTTGAATTTGTTTTTGTTGTAATAAGATTAAGAATAAAGTTGTCATTTTAATCACTAAAATCTACCATGTAAGATTTACTCACTGCATGAAATTGTTTATTTGTTAGAGCCCAACTTATTAGGATTATGAAGATTCCTCTTTCATGATAATATTTATGAATACTATATTCTTGCTCAAAGAATTACATATTACAGAAAGGTGGAAAATAAATGAGATGAAACTGAATGGTTTATGTTTTACAATTTGTGGAGGGAGTATAAAATCATTTTCAGTGGTGTTTACATATTTTGGAGCACCCAATAAAGTGATTCATTTTACTCCTAGTTAATTCCATTTGTACTATCTCAATGCTTCTAGAAGTCCTCCAATGTGATCTCTTAACTATCTTCGAGGGAAATTGACTACTTGATTGGAACCCACATATTACAATTCAATTAGGAGCAAGGGATGAGAAAGCTTCATATTCTTCAATATATTCCACAAGTTAAAATCTTATCGAATGATTGCCTTTCTATTTAATTGATGTGACAATAGCTCGAGTATTTGTTAGGAATTTTAGACCTTTTTCAATGATTTTTTTCTTCTGAGAGTTATGTTACGAAATAAAGAAATTAAAGAAAAGTTAAAAATGATACAATGGAAGGATTATGTTTTAGTGCCTAAGAATGCCTTGGTAATGTGAAGGGCTTGGTATTTTCTTGACTCAATATTGGTCACATTTGACATCCTAGCATCTCTTTTAATTTTTTTTGTGTTTATATTGCATCCATGAAGTTGGTGATCTACCATGTGTGTAATAGGAAGTATTAACTACTAAGCACTCTGAAAGGTGATATTGACGGATGACTAATTTTAAATGTCCCTACTTGACACTTTAGTATTACATGATCACGTAAAGAAATTATTAATCAATATTAAAGGGAATATTATTAACGTGTAGTGTTTCTTGGCTTCTCATAGAATTACTGCATTTTGCCCCCTAATAATATATTTTAGGCTACTTTTTGGTTGTTACTTGTGGATTTTCCATTTGGCTTAGAAAAACATCAATGATAAATGCCCATTGCATTGGCATTGGACATTGCTATAGACATTTTTGGTCACTACAACCCCAATCATAAATGTCCATAAACGGAGGGATCCTAAGTCCCTAAAAGTGTTGCTTCACTACCTAAAGGAACAAGGTCAGCTAATTACATCATCTCCTAGAAGTTCTCCACTAAAAACTGCTCAGAAATGGTCAAAACTAGACCATACTGAATATCCAGTGCAGAGGGTGCGATGCATATCACCTTCCCAGTGTAAAGGGTGCCATGCATACTAAATGGCCCCTCTGTAGGGTGCGATGGTCGGGAATGGACAAATGGCAGGGACAATTTGCAAGGTGAGAGATCATGGAATCTTCCAGAAGCTTCCCCTCTGACACCTGCCTCTCTGTTTTCGACCAGGGATGAGTAAGATATCAACATTCTCTAAGTGGAATCAAGAACTATCAGAGAGAGGACACTAATCAAGACCCCATAAGATGACTCACCCCCTAGAATCATCTATATATGGATCCCTCATCATAGAGATCCAGAGGCTAGAATTTTGTATCTTGTAGAGAAGTGTTGTTGGTTTTCTGGAGAAAATTCATAGTGTTGGGTGATCTAAGCTATACTTGAGGTGAAGAAGGACTTTCTTGCTAGAGGATGATGATGGGTCACAACATATGGTTTTAATCCTCTTGCTATTCTTGATCTTAGTAAAGCTATTAAAGTTTTCCTCCATATTCTTGTATGTTTGCTTCTATATGCATTTGTATGGTTAACACATATCTGGTTCTATGTTTTTTATGAATATAGATCTCTGTTCTTCGATAGTAGTATGTTGCTTTGATTCCACAGGTGCTCTTTGAAGCTAGGCAGATGAAGAAGAAGTGACAAAGATCTATTAGGAAGGATAGGAATCAAACAAGGAAACCAAGCGCAAGACTAAGGTTGGTCTCCTTTGTTCCACTCTTATCTATTTTCATAAAGGAAAGTGAAAGTAGACTTTACTTGTTTTTTTTTAAGATAGCTACTAGCCTTAGTGGGAATAGCAGCTCCGAGTGGACATTATTTCCGGTAACAAAATGGCGACTCCAGTGGGGAGCGAATAGATTGTTTGTTACTCTATCTTTGTTTCTTTTACAAACTTACAACGAAGCCTGAAGTCAAGCCAGCTAGCCTTCGAACTGCATTTGTTATACAAGTGGAAAGTATATCAATGTTGCTTCAGTCTATCTTCAGGTTTTGTTTATGAATTAAACAACAGATCTACAAAAATTCTAATTTCCCTAAGTGGTGGCTCTAGTAACCTCCTTAGGTCAACCCCTATGATTTACATTTACTGAATATCACTTACTCGGCCTAAATCCCTGAACTGAATTGCAAATTGTGAGAAAAAACTTGTTAAAATTTTCACACTGGTACCATCAGACCCTGCCTTCAAGGCAGTCTGTATGCATCGCACTTCCTGTGTGCAGTAGGTGCACTACATACCGAATTCACTGTGAGACAGGTGTGATGGTCAGGGAAGGTTAACTTTACCTTTAGACTTTGGTTTTTCCTTCACTATTTTCAGTCCTATTCATGAGTTTTGTTGTCTGTGGTCAGTATATCTCTGTGAAAACCCCCTTCTCTTGCATCATTTTGCATCTATTGTGCAAATAAATTTAAGTGTTTTTATGTATTGTGTGCCATTTTCAGTTCTCTTTTGCAAAGAAGTAGCATAGTCGAACTGTCATTTCTTGATCTGAAAGTGTCGTAGCTATCGTTTCAGTCATAGAAGGCAATCCCATTATTCTTTATAGTCGGTTATATAGTTACTATTATATATGATTTGAATTAGTAGTTTTTAAAGTGTTGAAAAGCAATTTTCATTTTGAAATCACAAAGTGTCTCTCTTACCTTCACTTCATTTTGAAAAGAAATTTTTTGAGTATTGTCGCTTCGAAAATAATTCAAATTTACACTTAGATTTCTTATCGTCATTCATACATTAAGAAGGCTGAAAACAAATACATGCATGTGCATTTGCATTTAGACTTGCTTGGTTTGATTTTAGGACAATGCATTTAGTGTGTGCTCTGTGCTCTTTGTTGAAATATTCTCAACTTTCTTTCCTTAGTAGCTAGGATTTTCATTGCCAAAAGAAGATTAAACATTTGTTTATCATCTTAGATTGCATTTTAGGAATTGTATACACATCATGCGGTGAACCTGAAAGGCAAATTTTTAAACAAGATCAAATTAAAATAAATTTAATGAATCTAACAACACTTTGGAACCTAATGCACAACATCTAGAGGTCTAGGCTACTGATGTATTCCAACGTCATAAAATCTAGTAAATGTTGTTTTCATTGTTGTTTGGGTGATTCCTCCACTCTGAGATGGCAAGTGCTAGTATGGACTTGTGCTCCCACGTACCATCGAGTATATATTGGGAGACCACAATAGGCTAAATCCTTTATCCTTAGGAAGCTGTGTATGCCGCCCTATCGATCACAATGCACTGAACACAACATTCGGGAAAATTGACTGTCGTACCGTAAAAGGTATTCTGTAGTTTTGCGATTGGTTTGGTAATCCCCTCTACCTAGATCTCCAGAGAAGTCTATTTTGATCCTTTTTAGACTCAAAAGAAAAGGTCCATCTGAGCACTTGTCACTTGAAGTTAATTAAAAATTGAAGGCGACTAGAGTCATCTTTTGTTTTTTCTCGACTCTTTAAAATTGAAAAAACAAGTTGTGTAAAAGCGTCTAAAATTTATTTTAATCGGTATAATATCACAAATTCCCTCGGTCTTTAGGTTGAGAAAATGGAGTCTACTAACCAAGGGTTTCCCCTTGGAGGAAATCCTAGTCCTTTCTCCTCTTAGGGAGATGTTGGTGCACCACATATGGCCACATTGTGACTTCCAGGGTTGACGATTGGTTTGCCCGTCTGGCTATTCTCTACCTTTGTCGTTCAAAATACCGTAATTCCTTGAATAGTCAAGTCAGAAACTAGATGATACTAGAGTTACCCCCCAACCTTCTACTTCATTTGATTCTCTCTCTCCTACTTCCTCTTCACTTGATAAAGCTGGTAAAGCTAAACATCAAGTAACTGAGAAGAGGAAGAAGTAGAAAGAGAAAAAAGAAAAGAAGAAGAAGGAACCAAATTCGGAAGGGGACAACCAAGCATCGTCTAGTAAAAATCCTCACACCACACTATCTAAATCTAAATCTCCATGTGTCATTTGCAATGGAGACCACTATCACCGAGATTGTCCCTGTATCCCTAATATCTTAAGAGACTGGTCTCCTCGTTTGCACAATCTGGTGTCGTCAACCTCTGATGATCATGTTGATTGCACACCATCAACCAGTGAAAGTGAAGTATCTAGATAGAAAAAGAATCCTAGATTTCCTTGTAAATTATGTGAAGGCAATCACACCATCCACCGTTGTCCCTTCCTTGATGAAGCTAAATGTGTTTTGGATGACTGTCCTGCTTCGCCGCTATGGCTCCCTCCTAGATATAAAAAACTCTTGTCAAGTCCACCACTGGTTGAAAATTCGGCTGGCCCACCATTGTGGTTAGCCGAAGTGTTTATCATTGAAAATGAACCCTCTGAATTCATACCAGACAAAAGTCAAAAGGTCGAGGCGACAGTTGACCCGGTCTTGCCTTCAGAGTGTTCATCTTCGAATGATACCGTCACTAAAGAGAAAGAGAATGACACCATTCAAATTCTTTTCATGAACACAGACTCCGATGAACTTGGGGGTACTCTACCCGTTCCTTTATCGCAGGAAGGAAGTTCATCAGAGTCATATCCAGCCATCTATTTGGTCCCATCTCCAAGCAACCTAGTTGTTTCCTTCAACTGGAATCTACTAGGTAGACCTCGTATACCAGCTAGTGTACCATTTCAAATCATTATACAAGCTTACAAAATGGTCATGGTTGGTACCATCATCGATGAAGGGGCTTCTGTGAGTATCCTTTCCTCAACTGCTTGGAAATCTCTTGGTTTGCCATTGCGTTTACCTGAAATGAGAAATCTGACAGGCTTTGACAAAGGAACCAGTTGACCATTAGGGATCCTTCCAAATGTACCCATTAAATTGAGAAGGAAAATTGTTCACATGAACGTGATGGTAGTTTAAGGACCCTTGTATTATAATCTACTCCTTGGACACGACTATATTTATTGCATGGGAGTCGTCGTCGCCTCACTCTTTAGAGTAATGTGTTTTCCGCATGAAGGCAGAATGGTCAAGCTCGTAGACCAAATGTCATTCCCTGGTTCCCACATAGAAAATTGTCAAACAACATCCCTAAATGGTCTTTTCATGCAACGAATGTCTCATCGATCTCCAGTCCGTCCACCTGATGAGTGCGAGTGATTCAGGAGGATATGACTGAAACCCGGGGGGCATGCTCCCTGGTCTATTTCGATAGGAAAACCTTGGGTATAGAGTAGGTTTATGTGGAGGATATATGACTAGTCTGACACACCCGTCCTCACAGGAAAATGGGATTAGGCTAGAATAAGATACCTTCATTAAAGTTATGTGAGTAAAGCCATCTCTGCCACTCACCTTTGTCTATTTCGGTAGACATCGCGAAGGAAGAATTTTATATGCTACATGGATGGAAATTTCATGGTAACCTTGGAATTGTTCGCTGTACCTGGGGGCATGCAAACCTTTCCGCATGCAAGCAAAGAGCGACAATTTATTTTTTAAATTTGTAGGTCCTCTAACACTTTAAACCCATAAGGCTGGTCATTTCCTAGCTTGCATAAAGAAAGGATCCAGGGCAAAGCCTAAAAAAGGTGCAAGCCCCATAAAAAATGGCATCTTCAATGGGACATGCTTATTATACAACTGGCGAGTAGTGTTACCATAGGGTTCAAGCTCGTTTAATAATAAACCCACCACGAGCAGTTTTAATGCATAGTTCAAGCTCGTTAAAAAATAGACATAAGCCATGAGCAAATGTTTCCTCCATAGTTCAAGCTCATTAAAAAATGAACCGGTAAATAACCGTTGTGAATGCCTTATCGTCAGCTTTTGAGCCTTGGTCGTGTTCTCGTCATCACCTCCATTTGATTGTTTACCTTTTCAAGGAACATTTGCAAAGAGTGATTCTATTAGCCATCCTTGTGACACTGCCGTGATTGGAAAATTCCAAACCTTACCTTGAATCACCTGCTACCCGAAATCATCACTTGTTCCTCGAAAATGAGTCTCCTTTAAGCTCTTTTCAAATGAATCATAAAGTATGAAAAGATTGTCGAGCGATTAGCCTCTCCGACTCGTTAAAGTCATCGGAAGTGCTATCCCTCCTCTAGATTTTAATCTTTTTGGACCTGAGGGATTATTACACAAAAAGATCAAGGGCTTGTCTTGTTCGGCTCGTTAACGCTATCGAAAATTCATCCCTTTCGTATTATTTTACGCTTTTTTGGACTTAACGGATTATATGACGAAAAAGAATCTTCGGATTTTCCTTTCCGTTCCTTTTAGACTCTCTAAAATTTAAAAGGACTGAGTTATCTTTGTCGTTAAGCTTGTTAAAACCTAATAGTGACAAACGCGTCCAAATGGACGAGAACGAGTTTCATTGTCGCTAGGCTCACTAAAATATAGCGACAGGTTCGCCCAAAGGCCGGATTACAGAAGAAGCATATGTTATCCTCCTCAATCTTGACAGAAATAAATAGGTACTGGTCAGCAATGACTGGGGAAAATTGGGAAGAAAACTTGAAAAAGCTTTATTGGTAGCAAGTCGCTCTTGAACATGACACTTTCCTTCTGCATCCAAGTCGGGTTGGGTTGTTCCGTTCACTGGTCATTGGTCCATCACACCATCCATCTCTGGGGTTAACGCTACCAATCCATCGTCAGTGTCACTGATATGTTCAAGAGAAGTCATTCAGACAATTCGCCTGTGTCTGACCCACTGCAATACATTCATGCTCCATTCTTTCATCACTGCCACCCTGAACCTTGTATCGTCAGATCGTTTTCACCTCGAAAATCATTTGCTTTGTTCCGTGTCGTAGATGTGGGATTCATTAAGGCCCTCCTATGATGAGTCACTTCTTGTCAACATCAGCTCATTATCCAAGAAGTCGACCTAGGAACAACCCTTTCAGTACTTTGAAGCTAGCATGCCTCAATGGAAAGTTTCTCACTTTCGGCGACATGTTTACATTAATGGCCTTCGACCGAGAGATTTTGCGTGGTGTTCGACGCCAATTCCTTTTTCACACCACGAGAATTATACTGTAGTACCTTGAGGGTCATTGTCATTATTGGTGATTCCTCTCACGCCTATTAACAACTTACATCATTGGCTGGTAATCAGGTGATCTCTTTCTATGTTTGACTCCAAAACATTTTTTCATATGGATCAAATTGTACTCTAAGTGAAGATTGAACGAGTGTTGAAGACCCCAAATTTAGTTTCATCCATCCGGGCTGCGATATATTCAGGAATATAAAGACATCAAATGTACATCATTGCCGAACAGATGATCATCCAAATCAAAGGATGATGAGTCTGAATCATCAGTCTACTACACAGACGATCGTGTGTCCTATGTACATGAAAATGAATTTATAAAGCTGAGCATGGGAATGCCTGCCTCAGCTAGATCATGAAAAAATGTTGTCAAGACAATGTATTGTATTGTACCTAATTACAGGTCGCCTCCCAGCTCAAAAAAACTTCGGATCCTCATGGTAAAGCATTTCAGCCGACATAAAAAATATTAACGACCTCATGCTTTAGGGGGCAACTATTGTAGACATTTTTCAGCACTATAACCACAATCATAAATTTCCATAAACTGAGGGCTCCTAAGTCCCTAAAAGTGTTGCTTCACTACCTAAAGGAATAAGGTCAGCTGATTACATCATCTCCCAGAAGTTCTCCACTAAAAATTGTTCAGAAATGGTCAAAACTGGACCATACTAAATACCCAATGCAGATGGTGTGATGCATATCACCTTCCCAGTGTAAAGGGTGTGATGCATACTGAATGGCCCCTTTGTAGGGTGTGATGGTTGGGAATGGAAAAATGGCAGGGACAATTTGCGAGGTGCAAGAGCATGGAATCTTCCAGAAGCTTCCCCTCTGACACTTGCCTCTCTGTTTTGGACCAGGGATGAGTAAGAGATCATCATTCTCCAAATGGAATCAAGAACTATCAAAGAGAGGACACTAATCAAGACCCAAGAGGATGACTCACCCCCCTACAATCATCTATATATGGATCCCTCATCACAGAGATCCAGAGGCTAGAACTTTGTATCTTGTAGAGAAGTGTTGTTGGTTTGGTGGAGAACCTTTATAGTGTTGGGTGATCTAAGCTTTACTTGAGGTGAAGAAGGCCTTTCTTGTTTGAGGATGATGCTGGGTCAGAACATATGGTTGTAATCCTCTTACTATTCTTGATCTTAATAAAGCTATTCAAGTTTTCCTCCATATTCTTCTATGATTTCTTATATATGCATTTGTATGGTTAACACATATCTCGTCCTGTGTTATTTATGAATATAGATCTCTGTTCTTTGATAGTAGTATGTTGCTTGGATTCCATAAGTGTTCTTTAAAGTTGGGCAGACGAAGAAGAAGCGGCAAATATCTATCAGGAATGAGAGGAATCAAACAAGGAAACCCGACGCAAGACTAAGGTTGGTCTCCTTTGTTCCACTATTATCTATTTTCATAAAGGAAAGCAAAAGTAGACTTTGCTTGTTTCTTTCTAAGATAGCTACCAGTCTTAGTGGGAATAACAGCTTCGAGTTGACATTATTCCCGGTAACAGACATCATCAAACAGGAATTCACCAAAAGTAGTAGTGGACATGGGAGCAATTGGTATAATGAGAGAATAACCGCTAGAGGAACACTAATGCATCATAATTTATTGTTTATTTAGATTCACTCGAAATTAACTAGTCACAAAAAGTACCTTTTTCTTCTGAATATTTTCATTTATACATAAATACTAAAAAGGAAATTTCGGAATAATTATTCAAACCAATACTTATTTGATAGTCATAATTTACAATTAAATAATATAATATGATTAAATTATAGGATGCAGCTATAGGGTCTAATTGTGAGGGACATTGTGACAATATATGTACACTTCTCATTATATTAGAGAATCATCTCTTAGAGTCAAATATCCATCCAACAAAATGTACTCCTAGTGGCTATTGTGGGATTGGAATTTTTTCTTTCAGTGGACAAGTTGTGATATATTTTCTTAGGCCATAGTGTTATGCTTGCCTAAGGTTTTGACACTAGTCACAACTAGCACCTTCATTGAACCAAGTGAGGTACTCATCTTGGAAAGTCAAGTCATTTTGTCTCCATAATCCAATATGATGTTGGATCAATCTCACGATCCTAAAAACACATTTCATAATAGTGGGGAACGTTTACTGTGGGCAAAATAATATCCAAATTTAAGGAACATAACTCTTTTAGAATAAGCAATAACGATATTTTTACACTGATATTGTTTTTTCCATTTGTTTTCACAAGTTATATGTTCCCTGATATTTTTAACTTGTAACTTAGTTGGTATGATTGTGCCTAATGTTTTGTTGAAGGTTGAATACTAAGTTCATAAGGTGTTATTTTCTATGGTGACATTTTATTTTCTTTGTTTATACAGATCATTTAGCCACGTAGTGACCACTATCGAATGTTGAGGTATATGTAGTATAAATCTTTTATAGTCTACTTTATCTTATATTCAAGTGTTCATTAGGTTTCATGTCTTATACTTTGCATTGTATCTTCTTTCATTTTCAAGAGAGGAACTCAATATTTATGGTTAGAATCAACAATTGAAGAAAGATTAAGAACAATAACATTGGAGCGACAAATGAAAAATGAGAGAGAGAAGAGAATCTATCTAGTGATACCCTTAGAGCAAATATCTTGAATAAAACACACCCATAGAGATTGATGGTCAAGCATTCAGAGTTGGTGAATTCACTTGCAATGATTTGGCAACATAGTGATAATGTTTTGAAATGATGAAACAATATTTCATGTGTAAATTGTAGTCCAACTGATATTAAGTTGGAAACTCATATTGTAATACTTGATATTTTATATAATAAAATTTATATCATTGAAATTATTTGTATTTGCACTTGATATTATTTAGTCTTGTAATTATCATATGTAACTTTACATTATCATATTAGATAAACATGCACATTTTATAGCATTTGTTTTAAATTTAGTTCCAAAATCATACTAATTAATTTATGTTGATTAATAATGAACACATAAAATCAATCTAAAAATACTAAATTAGTAGTTCATATTAATTAAGGATGAACATGAATAAAATGAATATATTACTAAATTAGTTGTTTATAATGATTATGAATGAAACTAAATGAAATGAGTAGAAACTACTAAACCAGTTGTTCATATAATGAATATGAAATACTAATAAAAGATAAATGACTACTACAAATGATAAATTTTTTACTGAAATCATGACTACATCTTGCATATATATGACTATTAGTAGCTAATTTACAGTATCTTATAACACGACTAAAATTTAGTCATATTTATTTGGTCATTAATTGGTTTCAAATGATGACTAAAATTTGCACATATATGACTATTAGTAGCTAATTTACAGTATCCTATAACATGACCAATGTTTTAGTCATATTTCTTTGGTCATTAATTGGTTTTCTCAAGGATTCATCTAGTAATATATTTTGTTCTATATTTGGTCATTAATTGTGACAATTAATCACTAAACCAATGAAAAATGTATGACCAAATTTATGACTAATTATACTACTAGAAGGTAAACTTGAGGAAACGAATTAATGACCAAGCTAAAAATGACGAAAAGTTGGTCATGTTATGATATACTCTAAATTAGATATTATTGGTCACCGACTAAAAAATGGTTATTTATATGCAAATTTTAGTTGTTTTTTTAGTAACTAATTAGTCATTTTGTACTATTGTAACTTAATGTTTAGAAAATAAAACATATTTTTTTTCTGGCTAGATATGAGAGGTGAGTTGGTATTTTAGTGCTGAGGGCTTACCATGATATCCTTCTTGAAAGCAATAACTCAAAATATTTAAAATAAATGGAAATGAAGCACAGAGGTCCAAGTTACAAACACAAAAATTGGAAAATAAATGGAGAATGGGCATATATTGCAAATTACAGTAAAGTTAAAATGAATGTAGTGATACTCATCCACTCATTAAGAGCATATAAAATTAGATGGTGGGCACACATCTCTCTACACACAAACAATGTTAGGGGTTATCTATCTTTCACTTTATCCAACAACATATTCCCCCTTCTATGATGAGAACAAATAGAATCTCCCTTACAAAACTTTGTTGTTAACAGGTGCACTATTAATAGAACAAAAAGAGTGAGATAAATCTATAACAATAGATTCCAATAGGAGACCATTATTTTCCATGGGGAGCAATGAGGGGGTGTGATTGAAAAGGACACATGTTTTGAATAAATGGTAAAAGGACAAGTTTAGTCACTGTCAAACAAGCTTAATAATGTATAACCACAAACATTCATGGTCAACCATGGTTAATATGGTTAACAAGAAAAACTATAGTCGATATAGTCAACCATAGTCAACATGGTCAACCATATTTATCTATAGTTACACACTAACAACCATGGTCAAAATAGTTGACCAATGGTTGAAATAGCTTTGTAATGGTTAACGATGGTCAAACTAGCTTAAGAGTGATCATACAAGCTCAAGAACATTCAAACATAGTCAACTAGGATAATAATAGTTAACCCTAGTCAACCATAGCCAATATGGTCAAGCACATTCATTTAGTTAAACATTGACAACCATGGTCAACCATTCTCATTTATAGTTACACATTGGCAACTATGGTCAACCATCTTCACCCATAGTAAACCATAGCTGACCATAGTTAACTATGGTATTATAAGCTCAACCATGGTTAAAAATTGTCAACAATGCAACCATATCCAACCGTGATCAACCATGGATAACATGTTCAACATGGTCAAACCATGTTAACCTGTCTTCAAACAATTGTTTATTATGTTCGACCAAAGTTGACCATAGTTTACTATTGTTGATCATAGTCACCCATGTTAATCTTATTCAACCATGGGAAACCATAGTCAACTGTAGTCATACAAGCTCAACCAAGGTCAACCATGGTCATCAATGCAACCATATTGAACCATTTCCAAACTAACACAACTGTTGGAAATAACAATGAGCATGGGGTGAATCAGTATTATCAGATCAATAATTTTATTTCCTAAACAGCTTTATATACGATACTTTAGTGAAGTGAAGTAGCGTGTACACGTGACTGTACTTAAAGAAACCAGAGTATATGTGGAGACCATGTGATTTAGACAATTTATCATGTGTTGAGCTTAAAACAGTATATCATAGATTTATTAGGTAGTCCAGTAAAAGCAGAATAAAGCATCACACATAAGCAACACACATGAACACCGAGATTTAAGGTGGAAACCCAATGTGGGTAAAAGCCACCTGCTGCTGTCATCTCTGTCTTCTTTTGATAATAAGAAGATCTATTTACAATCTTGTACTGGTGCAGACTCATACCAATACACAGGCTTCTACCTGCAGAAAGTTACAACCTTCTCTCGTTTTCCAACTTCTACTGGAAAGGAGCTACAAGCCCCTAGCTCTTGTACTTGCCAATATGTTTACTAGTACGTAGGTGCCAGCCTATAGAAAAACTCCACTCTTCCACTAGGGACCATGTTTCATGAATTTTCACACTAGATACTCCTGGATCACAACACCACAATCTGAAGGTCATGTCTCATCAAATTTTCACACTGGACCCATCAAAGCTTTTAAACTTGAACTACATCAACCAATATTGAGTTAATCTAAAAAATCAAATCAATGACACCATAACATTGTACTGAACCCAAAACCCTACATCATCATTCAAAACCAGTTGTAACCTCAAAAATCATGTATTAGAATGTATATGCTATTTGGTTGCACCCAAACTACATGTATATGCTACTTCCGTTAACTGGACCTGCACATACCTTCAAAACTACTACAAACATAAACTTTTGAATCAAGTCTATACCAACTATCAATATACTGAATATCTACTGTCAACTTTTAGAGCTTTACATAGGCAGGGATAGAGATTATCTCTTCTCACTTATATAGTCAATCAATCAAATGCCATCCTCCTTATGTATTCAGATTTTACATTTAGATCTAAGAAGACTTCATTGACAGACAAGAGTAAAATAACATAATTTGATCAGATAGTTCAGCCAGATCTGAAAAAGAAGATTTTGTTTTGTATACACTACTTGAAAGAACTGAACCTACGTGTATACAGTCTTTGGCTGAGAAGAATCTACATATAGATCTGTAAATATTTACTTATAACTTTGCTGCAATTCCAAACTTCAGACAAACCCAGATCTTGATGGATAAGGAGTAAAACTTGTGCAAAACATCAGATCTAGTTTCAACCAATACCAGATCATTCAAGAATAAGTTATTTAGTGTCTCACGATCTTGATCCAACATTGAACTCAAGGTGCACATAAATATTTCAAATTCAGTCCCGAACACAGCCCTACAACATAAAATATACTTCATATAGAAGTATTCCTTAGAATCCTATTGCTTGCACCCTTGGCCTAATGATTTTCTCCTCCTTATATACTCTTAGGCCTTTCTCAATACCTTGGACCAAAACCACTTAGGACCAATACCTTGCACCAAAAACCTAGGGTCAATACCTAGGGTCAATACCTTGGACCAAGTACCTCAGACCAAATACCTTGGATCAAAATACCTTGGACCAAAAACTTGGTTTTCCAATATGTATGTGCTTTTCCTCTTGTGAAAGTGTGTGTATACATTATACACTTGTTTTTTCTGTTAACCCACATGTATGTGCTTTTTGGAAAAAGTGAAATAGAGTATACCTCTCTTTCTTCATTCTTTGGAGTCTGATATGTAATCCTTTGTTGTTTACTTGTTGTACTATGAACTGTTACCTAAGTGAGTTGCCATCAAGGAAAACACCTGTATCATAATGCCAACAATCTCTCCCTTTAAACTAGATGGCAACAACAACACGAAGACACTCTCCCCCTTTGACATCAAGGGAAAAGTATGGACCAAGATATTCTCTCCCTTTGACATAAAATTTTTTGTCCATGCTCCCCCTGAGTACATGTTCAATTTGCTGATTGAGCTCCCCCTCTGTTCATGTTGTGACGGACTAAACCATCCATGCTCCCCCTGAGCACATGCAGAGTTTACAAAAATATTCTCCAAAAGAATAACATGAATCTTTAACTCAACTATGTAAGTATCACCTTCCTATCACCAATGACTTATACATACATCCATCTCCCAGCCAAGTGGGCATATACCAAATTTGACTCATCCACCCAACCAAGTGGGGATACAAATTACACCATTTGTCCAAGAGGACTCATTGAAATGTATGAGAAGACATATCACAACCTAGAATTTTACATGACTTAAGCAACAAATGGTATAAATATCTGAAGCCATAGCTAGACTCAACAATCATAATGCGAACAATGCTCAATGTACGTGAAGGCTAATGCTCCCCCTGAACCTGTGCTACCTATGCATTGTTAACAAGTCAATAATCAAGGAATTTTTGTTAGTTAGATAAAAATTAATGAACAAAGCATATCGATAGACAGTAATAATTAATATTAGATAGAGCACCCATATCAAAGCCTGCACCACTGTTTTTCTTGTCTGACGAACATATACGTTCATTGACCAACAGAAACCCATGTGTGTACGCGACTATACTTCATGAAAACGTGTATAATAACCCTTCTCTGAAAATTTTGGATTTAATAGTAGGATGATGTAGAAACTACTCCCAACTTTTGTCTGTGATATTCAAATGTTTCTCTAGGGAGAGGTTTAGTGAATATATCAGCAACCTGTTCTTTGGAGGGAACATACTCCAATTTGACCTTTTGTTCAAGCACTTGTTCACGTAAAAAATGGTACTTGATAGGTATGTACTTGGCCTTGGAGTGCATGACTGGATTCTTTGAAATACTGATGGCACTTGTATTATCACATAGAATGGAGATGTGTGTAGTACATGTGATCTGAATGTCTTGCAAAGTTTACATCATCCACAGTAGTTGTGTGTAGCAAGATGTTGCAACCACATATTCTGCTTCAACTATAGATAAAGCAATTGAACTTTGTTTCCTGTTGAACCAAGACACTAACCTGGAACCCATATAAAATGCACCACCACTAGAGCTTTTTCTATCATCAACACTTCTTTCCCAATCTGCATCTGTATATGCATGAAGAGTAAGATCTGCATCTCTAGGATACCATAAACCAAAGTCTTGAGTTCCTTAAAAATATTTGAAAATTCTTTTGACTGCATGAAGGTGCGATTCCTTTGGTTTTTCTTGGAATCTTCCAACTATTCCTACTGCATGCATGATGTCAGGTCAGATAGCTATTAGATAAAACAGATTGCCTATCATGGATTTGTAAGTTGTTTGATGTGCTATTGTTGATTCCTCATTTGAGTTGAGACTACATCTTGTTACCATTGGGGTACATATCATTTTAGAATCTTCCATTCTGTACCTTTTCAAGATATTTTGAGATATTTGGTTTGTGACAGAAAAATACCATATGTATTTTGTTGAACTTGTAGACTAAGAAAATAGGTAAGTTCAGCAAGCTAGGACATCTCAAATTCTTGTTGCATTACTTAAGCAAAATTTTGACTCATGGATTCTTCATTGCTACCAAAAATGATATCATCGACATAAACAATAATAATTAGTAATTTATGAGTTTCAATCTTTGTATATAGATTGTTGTCTGCTAAACCTTTTGTAAAAACTTGTTGGTGCAGATATTTGTCAAGGTGGTAATACCAAGCCCTTAGAGCTTGTTTCAGACCATAAAGATCATTTCTGAGATTACATACAATTTTTGCATCATTTCCAATAATGAATCTTTATGGTTGTTAAATATAAACTTCTTCCTCTAAATCTCCATTAAGGAAGGTTTCTTTTACATCGATATGGTATACTTTGAATTTCTCAAAGCTATAAAGAGTAAGAAACATCCTTATGGCTTCAAGTCTAGCAAAATATGCAAAGGTTTCTTCAAAATCTATACCTTCTTGTTGAGCATATCCTTCACAAACAAGTCTAGCCTTGTTTTTAATGACTCCCCCATCTTCATTCAGTGCGTTTTTGAATATCCATTTAGTTCCTATAATGTTTTTATCATGAGGTCTAGGAACTAATTCCCAAGTATCATTCTTTTCAATTTGCTCAAGTTCTTCATCCATGGCCTTTACCCAACATTCAACTTTGCATGCTTCATTTACATTTTCAGGTTTGACGGAAGATAATAATGCTAGATAGCTTGAGGTCCCTATAATAGTTCTTCTTGTCTGTACACCTGCCTCTTTTTCTCCTAAAATTTGAGTTTCTGGATGATTTTTTTGAACATACCTAGACGAAGTATTTTCTTCTACTATTATCTCTTCTTCTTTAATATCATTTTGATTTGATGTGGGAAAGTAATCCCCATCTTCTTCATTTTAATAATCTTCTATTGATTTTATATGTTTTGGATTTCTGCATGCTTCATCAACTACAACATCAATGCTTTCAAAAATTTTCCCAAGTCTTTTATTATAACGTTTATATCCTTTAATTATGGAGGAATAACCAAGAAGAATACCTTCATCTACTCTGGGTTCAAACTTACCAAGTTTTTCATCGGTCCTTTTGATAAAACATTTACTTCCAAAAACTTTAAAGAATTTTATAGTAGGAGTCTTGCCATACCAAAGTTCATGTGGAGTTTGAGTTCTATTTACCCGAAAATTTTCTTAGTTGAGAATAGTTATGGCAGTGAATGCAGCTTCACCCCAGAAGGTTGCAGGAGTTCCAGATTCACTTAGCATAGCTCAAGATATTTGTTGAATAGTTCTCTTCATTCTTTTTACCACATCATTTTGCTGAGGATTCCTTGCAGTGGAGAATTTCCTTTTTATTCCATGTTGTTCACAAAATTCAAGGAATTCATCCAAGGTAAATTCCCCTCCTCAGTTAGGTCTGAGGCATTTAATTTTTCTATCTAATTCATTTTCAACCAAATCTTTGAAGGCTTGGAACTTTTCAAATGCTTCATATTTATGCTTTAGAAGACCTATCAAACACATTTTGGAAAAATCATCAATGAACAAAATAAACTATTCTTCTCCACAAGGTGACTTTTTCCTTGATGGTCCACATAAATTAGTATGGACAAGTTCAAGAGGCTTACTAGCTCACACTTATTTTTCAATGAATGAGCTTTGGTTTTCTTACCGCTTTGACATGGTTTGCATATTGTATTTCTAGGGATGTTGATATCTATAATATCATGAACAACCTTGAATTTGCATTCTTTCCTTATTTGAGAAAAGCTTAAACATCCCAATATTCTATGCCACAGCCAGTTTTCACCATTTTTGCTTAGATAGAACTATTGTTGTCCTCCCTTGAGTATGTATAACTCTTTTGGATTTCTTGTACCTTTGATCACAGTCTATCTTGTATTAAGCTCATGAGCAACACATTCGTTTGATCGAAACACCACTTCATTTCCTTGATCACACATTTGACTGACACTCAACATGTTATGCTTTAAACTGTCTACATACATAACATTTCTAGGTTTAAGCTTTTCTTTAAAGAAAACAGAACCTTTACCTTCTTGTCCTTATACATATAGGGCTATACCACATCTTTCTATTTGAGATTCTTTCCTTTTCCATATCTTGGAATTTAATGGTGTTTGCTCCTTTTGAGATATTTTCCAAAATTTTCTCCTGGATTTAGATTCTTCATGACCAAAGTTGTTACAGATTGAGCATTCTATTACATTTTCAAGAGGAGAAAAGTTATTATAGGAACTTCTCTTGATCCCTGTTACATTCCTTTGATTTCATGCTTCTCTAGTCATGATGGTTTTGTAAGCAACGCATTGAGTAACTTTGTGCCCAAAATTATGACATGAAAAACATTGCCCATTCAAGAAGTTCCTGCGACTATCGAAAATATTAACTTGGTCATTGTAGTTTGTATTGATATTCATCTTTGAAGCAAATTGAGTATGGTTTTCCTAAGGTTGGTTGTGGATTCTATTCATCCTTGGAGTAAAATGAGTATCATTTACTAGTGATCAGCTCTATGCCTTTGTTGACGATTGTCATATTGTTCACTGGTCTTTGCTACATCAAGATAGCTTTTGGTGGAGGTTGACAGCTTATGTGATTGATATGCTTCTTTAGTATATCCAAGCCCTGTCTTTATCAGAGGAGAACGCTAAAATTTGATAGTCTCATTTAAGGTTTCTGATCCTTTAGAAAATCTAAGATTGAGAGATTTCATTTTCGCAAGATTCTTTCTTAGACCCACAATTTCACATTCTATTTTTTCATCGTGTTTTTCCTTTTCAGCAAGTTGGTATGTCAAGGTATCTATAATCATATTATTTTCTTCTAAACAGATTTTGAGTTTAGAGATTTCTTCATGAAGGTCTTCCTCTTCTAAATCATCCGAACAATTATCATCATCATGAGCTATGAGAAGTCTATAATTATCATTGTTATATAAACCATCACTATCGTCTTCTAAACTATCCCAAAAATCATTGCTATCATAAACCATGAGAAGTTTGTAATCGTGTCTAGTTTCATCTCCATCACTATTAGATAAACCATCGCTATATTTGTGAGTATAGTAACTCCTTTTATTCATAACTTGTTTTCTATTCCATTTTTCATATATATCTTTATGAGGACACTTGGTAGCATAATGATTGACTATGCCACAAGCAAAACATTTGGATGGTAGCTGACCTCTAAACCTTTCGAAACCCTATTGAAGCTTCTTGAAAAAGTTTACCTCATCTTCTTCTTCTGAAATATGTCCCGATTCATGGTGTTCTTCCTTTCCTTTTGCTGAAGCTTTAAATGTGTCTTCTCTCATATCTGATGGTCCTCCTTTTCTCATCTCAAAGGTAGTTAAGATTTTGTGAAGTTGTGTCATAGTGATATTCTGCAGATCCTATTTTTCTTCTATGGCAAACACTTTTGATTCAAATTTAGCAGACAAGGATCTCAAAACTTTCTCAACTAAGGTAGATTACTATATTTCTTCACCCACATTCTTCATACAATTAACAACCTCATCTATATGTAAGAAGTAACTAGCTATACTTTCATCAATATGCATCTTAAGAGTTTCATTATGAATTCTAAGAGTTTGAAGCTTAGCACATTTTACCTGAGAGTCTCCTTTGTAGCTCAAAATGATTTTGTCCCATATTTCTTTGGCTAATTTGAGCTTCATGACTTTGAGAAACAATGATTGTGGCATACTTCCCAATAAAGTATTGACAGCTTCGGCATTGGTTTCATATTGCTTTTTACCTGCCGCATCTATAGGAATTGTTGTTGGAAATGTATATCCACCTCCCACAATTTCCCAGACATTAGCTCCAAGCGATTGTAGATAGGATGTCGTTCTTATTTTCCAATAAATAAAGTTTCTCCCATCGAAGATTGGTGGTATGATGGATCCCATGCTTTCTTGATTATTCATGTAGATATCGCTTGAAGCGATCAAGCTTCTTCTGAAGGACCTGCTCTGATACTAATTGTTGGAAATAATACTAAGAAGGGGGTGAATTAGTATTATCAGATCAATAATTTTAATTCCTAAACATATTTATATACGCTACTTTAGTGAAGTGAACTAGCGTGTACAAGCGACTGTGCTTAAAAAAACTAACATATATGTAGAGAACTTGTGATTTAGACAATTTATTTTATGTTGAGCTTAAACCAATATATCATAGATTTATTATATAGTGTAGTAAAAGTAGAATAAAGCATCACGCATAAGAAACACACATGAACACCAATATTTAAGGTGGAAACCTAATGTGGGTAAAGACCACCTACTGTTGTCATCTCTGTCTTCTTTTAATAATAAGAAAATATGTTTACAATCTTCTACTGATGCAGACTCATACCAATACGTAAGCATCTACTTGCAGAAGGTTACAACCTTCCTTCATTCTTCAACTTCTACTGGAAGGGAGCTACAACCCCCTAGCTCTTGCACTAGCCAATATGTTTACTAGTACGTAGGTGCGAGCATATAGAAAAACTCCACTCTTTCGTGAGGGAGCATGTTTCACGAATTTTTAGACTAGACACTCTTGGATCAAAACACCACAATATAAAGGTAATGTTTCATCAAATTTTCACACTAGACCCATCAAAGCTTTTAAACTTGAATTGCGTCAACCAATATTTAGTTAATTTGAACAATCAGATCACTGACAGCAGAACATTGTACTGAAGCCAGAACCCTACATCATCATTCTCAACTAGTCGTAGCCTAAAAAAACATGTATTAGAATATGTACGCTACCAGGATGCACCCAAACTGCGTGTATATGGTACTTCCTTTAATTGAACCTATGTATACCTTCAAAACTACTGCAAACATAAACTTATGAATAAAGTATGCACCAACTGTCAATATACTGAATTTCTACTGTCAACTTTCAGGGCTTTACATAGGCAGGGGTAGAGATCACCTCTTATCACTTATACAATGAATCAATCAAATGCCATCCCGCTTATGTAATGAGTTTTTACATTCAGATCTAAGAAGACTTCATTGAGAAACAATAGTAAAATAACATAATTTGATCAGATAGGTCAACCAGATCTGAAAAAGAAGCTTTTCTTTTGTATATGCTAATTGAAAGAACTAAACCTGTGTGTATATGCTCTTTAGCCAACAAGAACCTGCGTACAGATATGCAAATATTGACTTAGAACTTTGCTGCAATTGGAGACTTCAGAAAAACCCAGATCTTGATGGATAATGAGTAAAATAGGCACAAAACATCTGATCTAGTTTCAACCAATATCATATCATTCAAGAATAATTTATTTCATGTCTCGTAATCCTGATCCGACATTGAACTCAAGAAGCACATAGATATTTCAGATCCAGTCCCAAACACAACCCTGCAACATAAAATATACTTCAGATAGAAGTATTCCTTAGAATCTGATTGCTTGCCCCATTGACCTAATAATATCCTTCTTATATACTCTTAGGCCTTTCTCAATACCTTGGACCCAAACCACTTAGGACCAATACCTTGGACCAAATACCTAGGGTCAATTCCTTGGTCCAAGTACCTCAGACCAAATACATTAGATCAATACCTTGGAACAAAATACCTTGGACGATAAACTTGGTTTTCTATTATGTATGCACTTTTCCTCTTGTGATATTGCATGTATACGTTATACTCTTCTTTTGTTCTGTTAACTATCGTGTATACGCTTTTTGGAGAAAGTGAACTAGCATATACCCCTCTTTCTTCATTCTTTTGAATATGTTCTATAATCCTTTGTTGTTCACCTGTTGCACTATCAACTGTCATCTCAGTGAGTTGCCATCAAGGACAACACTGGTATCATAATGGCAACAACAACAATATTCAAACATGGGAAAAGAAACACAACCATGGTTAACCATGCATAATATGTTTAGTCATAGTTAACATGGTCAATCATTTGATAGTACATTTGTTGACGCATTTCAAACTAACGAGTGTGGTTCATCATCAGGACAAGTTGAAGAACCAGATCATGGTTGCATATTAAATAGGGGGAGCAAATCATCCAATGGCTAGGTTTGACTCAAAAACTGCTATATTGAAAAAATAGCTATATTAGTTCAGACTTGAGAAACGACTAAAATTGACTAAGAACAACTAGATTTGAATAGTCAAGTTGTTTAATTATATAATATTATTATGCTAAAACAAATATTATTGTAATACCCATCATATGTTATTTCAGTGAAAAGTTAACCATATTTGAGTTAATAGTAATACTAGGGAATATTTATATATTTAAAAATTGCTTTGAAAATAATATATCTAGGGACAATAATTGTTAGTAATCAAAATGATTAATATAAATAATAATTAATATTATATTATTATTATAATAATTTTATAGTATTAATTCTTATTATTAATGTCTTGTGTAACTAATTAACTATAAATTTATTAGTAAACCATCTACTTAGAACATAAATTTGCTATTTAAATATCTTATACTATATAATTTAACATACTAAGAAAGGTAAGAAAAGCATTATAAGAAATCAAGGAAGATTTCCAAACAGGATCAAAGAACTATGGCTAAAGAAAGTAGGTTAAAGGATAACAAGGGGAAAATCTTTATAAGAAATCTAGAACAAGCTATTAAAAGAGGCAGGGTAGGAAGGGGAGGAAGCGACTAGGAAGAAAGGGCCTGGACCCAACAACTATTGATCTTCCAACCATCATCTCTATTGAGATTGCTTGGCCTTCTTTCAATCTCAACGGCTACCCTAAATTTTTGGTGATGGAATTGCGAAACTCTCGCAATAACATTGTCCTCCTTAATACAAACATGATGTTTGGTCTTCTCCACATGCTCTACTAGTTTGGAAGACTTGGTTCTCCTATGCTTATGGTCAGCTACGTGCACACTAATTCTTTGATTAATGGAGCATCCAGTCTCACCAATATAGGTGGTCGTACTTTCACTTAAATAACTTATGATGGGTATTAAAATAATATTTGTTTTAGCATAATAATATTATATAATTAAACAACTTGAATAGTCAAATCTAGCCGTTCTTGGTCAATCTTAGCCATTTATCAAGTCTGACCTAATATAGCCATTTTTTCTATATAGCTATTTTTTAGTCAAACCTAGCCATTGGATGATCTGCTCTCCCTATTTAATATGCAGCCATGATCTAGTTCTTCAACTTGTCCTCACGATGAACCACACTCATTGGTTCCAAATGCGTCGACAAATGTACTATCATGTGATTTACACTGAAAAATGTTTCTCATAATCTTGATATGGATCACAGAATCCTCAGTTCAACAATCGTCAATCATTATTCTCTATAGTTAAACATTAACACCATGGCCAACTACAATTGGCCATAGACAACCATGTCTAAACAATCTCAACCATGTTAAACAAATTGGCATTGCAATGTGATGAATAAGAAATAATGCCTCAATATGGCAAACAAAAACTAATATCATAATGTTATGAACATATATTAATGTCATAATGTAATGAAAAAAATATTTTCATAATGTGATAAAAAAATGGATTTTCAATGTGGATCAATATATTGATGATATGGCATGATAAAGAAAAAAGTAAACATCATAACGTGACAAGTAACTATCAATGTCGCAATGTGACATGCAAAAATTGACATGGCAATGTGTTGAAGAAAATTTGACATTATTTGTGATGAAAAGGAACCAACGTCACAATGCAACGAACAATAATGTATTTCACATATGGCGAACAAAAAATCAAGGTCACAATGTGAAAAAAACATTGCCATTGCAATGTGAAAAATAAATGTCAGTGTTACAATAAACAAAAGTCAACATTGCAATGTGATGAGCAAAAAATAGCATTGCAATGTGCCAAACAAAAATCAATGTTGTAACATAATGAATCAAAATCAATGTCACAATTATGTGGTGAAAAAAATGATGTTTCAATCAAATGAATGAATGACAATGTTACAATGTGATGAACAAAATACAAAATCACATTTGATGAACATGGTTTAGCAAGTTTGACCCTAGTTGACCATATTATCTATGGTTGATCATAGTCACCTTAGTCAACCTTAGTTAGCCATAGTGAACCATCATCAACTATAATCAACCATGTTCAACATTGGTCAACAATGATCAACCACGGTTATCTCTAATCAACCATAGTGACCATAATCAACCTTAGAAGATCATGGTCAACCAAAATCAACCAATGTTAGCCATAATGAGCCATCGTCAACCATAGTCAATTATGGTCAACCTTAGCCAATCATTATCAACCATAGTCATCTACGGTCAAACATAGTAACCATATTTTGCCATGGAAAATAATGGTCAGCGAATGTCAACATGAAAAACCATGGTTAGCCATGGTTAGAATGGTTAAACATGCTCAACCAAGATCAACATGGTTGAATATGGTCAACCATGGACATCTATTGTCAACATGGAACCATAATCTATGATATACAATTATGGTTAACCATGGCTATCCAGTGTAACGATAGGGCACCATAATTTATAATAGAAAACTATGGAAAATCAAAGTTAAACTGGTCAAACTATGGTAAATCACGGTTAACATGTCTAACCATATCATAACCATATCCAATCACTGGAAACCATGGTCATCCATGATTAAATGTGAACAACCATGTTCAACCATAATCAATCATAATATATCATAGTCATCTATACTTAGATGTGAGCAATCATTATTATCCATAGTAAAGTATATGTTGACCATAATAAATCCTTCTTAATCATGAATTGAACATATTTAGCCAATGTATTCCATAGTCAACCACAACCTGCTAATCCTCCCCACACATGCCAATCGTCAACTAGAAAACCACATTAATAATTGTGGTTCATGTTTGTTGATTGACATCATTTTCCACCTTTTATACACCAATCAACCTATGAAAATGATGTTAGTCAGTGTATATCAACCACATTTACTAATCTGGTTGTTCTAGCATATAACTAAATATTTCATAAGGGTAATTTTCTACTACATATGTGTAGGTCCATCTTAACTCTGAATCTATTAATCATCTAGAGGAATTATATTCTGAGGTGAAAACCTCTTTTGAATTACAAAACCTGAAAAAAATGTGTGCACATCAAGAGATATAGATTTAGATTTAAGATGCAAGTATCAACCCCAAACTGAGCATGAAAGAAATTACACATGTCCATTTCGATAAAAATAGAAATAAAATGTTCTAAATATAAGAATTCTTTTATTTCAATTGCTTTATATAATGTATGCATTATTCGCATTAAAATATTTTACATAGGCATTGAAATGTTTGCTTATTGATATATTAATATTTTTTCTCGTTTCTCTCTATATAACTACATGAAATTGCTATTGAGATATATTACTTAACGTGGATATGGAAATAATATATTTAAATCCCAATTGAAATATTTTTAAAAGTAAAACAATTACACATCTTTATAATTGAATGTGAAAATATAAGAGATTTTTACTTTTAATTACTTTAACTCTCTATAAAGTTGATATAAATGTATATCACTTGACTTGTGCATTGATATATTTTATCTCTATGTGGCTGACTAGCCTAGAGATTAGTGACTACTATGTCCACAAAATATTTGTACCAGGTAGATCCACCCAAGGGGATCATTTCCTATCGTCTCAACCATGAATCTTGACCTTGGGAGTGTCAAGTTAATTAGACTGTTATGAAACCAGCTCAAGAAAAGATATAAAAGATATATCAACGCCTTAGAATTTAGCCTCTTCGAGGTGGAAACCTCCTTTACATTACATAAATGAACAATTCTTGGATGATTCAAATGAAAAGACCTCCTCTCTATATATAGGAGTCT